>JAZKLR010000348.1:0-223266 GCA_037103525.1 Ganaspis brasiliensis | reverse complement strand
GTTGAAAAAAATTCAATTTGCCCTCTTTGCGTTTTTTCAGTTTGAAAATCAATATATCGGTTTTTTAAGAATAGCAAAAAAATGAGGGGGTCTCCGGTGGCTGGAAATAATTTTTTTTTATTTTTGGGGTGAAAAGGAACATTTTTTCTGTAAGGTCGAAAAAAATTCGTCTTTGCCTTCTTTGCGTTTTTTCAGTTTGAAAATCAAAATATCGGTTTTTTAAGAATAGCAAAAAAATGAGGGGGTCTCCGGTGGCTGGAAATAATTTTTTTTTATTTTTGGGGTGAAAAAGAACATTTTTTCTTTAAGGTCGAAAAAAATTCGTCTTTGCCTTCTTTGCGTTTTTTCAGTTTAAAAATCAAAATATCGGTTTTTTAAGAATAGCAAAAAAATGAGGGGGTCTCCGGTGGCTGGAAATAATTTTTTTTTATTTTTGGGGTGAAAAAGAACATTTTTTCTCTAAGGTCGAAAAAAATTCGTCTTTGCCTTCTTTGCGTTTTTTCAGTTTGAAAATCAAAATATCGGTTTTTTGAGAATAGCAAAAAAATGAGGGGGTCTCCGGTGGCTGGAAATAATTTTTTTTTATTTTCGGGGTGAAAAGGAACATTTTTTCTGTAAGGTTGAAAAAAATTCGTCTTTGCCCTCTTTGCGTTTTTTCAGTTTGAAAATCAAAATATCGGTTTTTTAAGAATAGCAAAAAAATGAGGGGGTCTCCGGTGGCTGGAAATAATTTTTTTTTATTTTCGGGGTGAAAAGGAACATTTTTTCTGTAAGGTTGAAAAAAATTCGTCTTTGCCCTCTTTGCGTTTTTTCAGTTTGAAAATCAATATATCGGTTTTTTAAGAATAGCAAAAAAATGAGGGGGTCTCCGGTGGCTGGAAATAATTTTTTTTTATTTTTGGGGTGAAAAAGAACATTTTTTCTGTAAGGTTGAAAAAAATTCAATTTGCCCTCTTTGCGTTTTTTCAGTTTGAAAATCAATATATCGGTTTTTTAAGAATAGCAAAAAAATGAGGGGGTCTCCGGTGGCTGGAAATAATTTTTTTTTATTTTTGGGGTGAAAAGGAACATTTTTTCTGTAAGGTCGAAAAAAATTCGTCTTTGCCTTCTTTGCGTTTTTTCAGTTTGAAAATCAAAATATCGGTTTTTTAAGAATAGCAAAAAAATGAGGGGGTCTCCGGTGGCTGGAAATAATTTTTTTTTATTTTTGGGGTGAAAAAGAACATTTTTTCTTTAAGGTCGAAAAAAATTCGTCTTTGCCTTCTTTGCGTTTTTTCAGTTTAAAAATCAAAATATCGGTTTTTTAAGAATAGCAAAAAAATGAGGGGGTCTCCGGTGGCTGGAAATAATTTTTTTTTATTTTCGGGGTGAAAAGGAACATTTTTTCTGTAAGGTTGAAAAAAATTCGTCTTTGCCCTCTTTGCGTTTTTTCAGTTTGAAAATCAAAATATCGGTTTTTTAAGAATAGCAAAAAAATAAGGGGGTCTCCGGTGGCTGGAAATAATTTTTTTTTATTTTTGGGGTAAAAAGGAACATTTTTTCTGTAAGGTCGAAAAAAATTCGTCTTTGCCTTCTTTGCGTTTTTTCAGTTTGAAAAACAAAATATCGGTTTTTTAAGAATAGCAAAAAAATGAGGGGGTCTCCGGTGGCTGGAAATAATTTTTTTTTATTTTTGGGGTAAAAAGGAACATTTTTTCTGTAAGGTCGAAAAAAATTCGTCTTTGCCTTCTTTGCGTTTTTTCAGTTTGAAAAACAAAATATCGGTTTTTTAAGAATAGCAAAAAAATGAGGGGGTCTCCGGTGGCTGGAAATAATTTTTTTTTATTTTTGGGGTGAAAAAGAACATTTTTTCTGTAAGGTCGAAAAAAATTCGTCTTTGCCTTCTTTGCGTTTTTTCAGTTTGAAAATCAAAATATCGGTTTTTTGAGAATAGCAAAAAAATGAGGGGGTCTCCGGTGGCTGGAAATAATTTTTTTTTATTTTCGGGGTGAAAAGGAACATTTTTTCTGTAAGGTTGAAAAAAATTCGTCTTTGCCCTCTTTGCGTTTTTTCAGTTTGAAAATCAAAATATCGGTTTTTTAAGAATAGCAAAAAAATGAGGGGGTCTCCGGTGGCTGGAAATAATTTTTTTTTATTTTCGGGGTGAAAAGGAACATTTTTTCTGTAAGGTTGAAAAAAATTCGTCTTTGCCCTCTTTGCGTTTTTTCAGTTTGAAAATCAATATATCGGTTTTTTAAGAATAGCAAAAAAATGAGGGGGTCTCCGGTGGCTGGAAATAATTTTTTTTTATTTTTGGGGTGAAAAAGAACATTTTTTCTGTAAGGTTGAAAAAAATTCAATTTGCCCTCTTTGCGTTTTTTCAGTTTGAAAATCAAAATATCGGTTTTTTAAGAATAGCAAAAAAATGAGGGGGTCTCCGGTGGCTGGAAATAATTTTTTTTTATTTTCGGGGTGAAAAGGAACATTTTTTCTGTAAGGTTGAAAAAAATTCGTCTTTGCCCTCTTTGCGTTTTTTCAGTTTGAAAATCAATATATCGGTTTTTTAAGAATAGCAAAAAAATGAGGGGGTCTCCGGTGGCTGGAAATAATTTTTTTTTATTTTTGGGGTGAAAAAGAACATTTTTTCTGTAAGGTTGAAAAAAATTCAATTTGCCCTCTTTGCGTTTTTTCAGTTTGAAAATCAAAATATCGGTTTTTTAAGAATAGCAAAAAAATGAGGGGGTCTCCGGTGGCTGGAAATAATTTTTTTTTATTTTTGGGGTGAAAAGGAACATTTTTTCTGTAAGGTCGAAAAAAATTCGTCTTTGCCTTCTTTGCGTTTTTTCAGTTTGAAAATCAAAATATCGGTTTTTTAAGAATAGCAAAAAAATGAGGGGGTCTCCGGTGGCTGGAAATAATTTTTTTTTATTTTTGGGGTGAAAAGGAACATTTTTCCTGTAAGGTCGAAAAAAATTCGTCTTTGCCTTCTTTGCGTTTTTTCAGTTTGAAAATCAAAATATCGGTTTTTTAAGAATAGCAAAAAAATGAGGGGGTCTCCGGTGGCTGGAAATAATTTTTTTTTATTTTTGGGGTGAAAAGGAACATTTTTTCTGTAAGGTCGAAAAAAATTCGTCTTTGCCTTCTTTGCGTTTTTTCAGTTTGAAAAACAAAATATCGGTTTTTTAAGAATAGCAAAAAAATGAGGGGGTCTCCGGTGGCTGGAAATAATTTTTTTTTATTTTTGGGGTGAAAAAGAACATTTTTTCTGTAAGGTCGAAAAAAATTCGTCTTTGCCTTCTTTGCGTTTTTTCAGTTTGAAAATCAAAATATCGGTTTTTTAAGAATAGCAAAAAAATGAGGGGGTCTCCGGTGGCTGGAAATAATTTTTTTTTATTTTTGGGGTGAAAAGGAACATTTTTTCTGTAAGGTCGAAAAAAATTCGTCTTTGCCTTCTTTGCGTTTTTTCAGTTTGAAAAACAAAATATCGGTTTTTTAAGAATAGCAAAAAAATGAGGGGGTCTCCGGTGGCTGGAAATAATTTTTTTTTATTTTTGGGGTGAAAAAGAACATTTTTTCTGTAAGGTCGAAAAAAATTCGTCTTTGCCTTCTTTGCGTTTTTTCAGTTTGAAAATCAAAATATCGGTTTTTTGAGAATAGCAAAAAAATGAGGGGGTCTCCGGTGGCTGGAAATAATTTTTTTTTATTTTCGGGGTGAAAAGGAACATTTTTTCTGTAAGGTTGAAAAAAATTCGTCTTTGCCCTCTTTGCGTTTTTTCAGTTTGAAAATCAATATATCGGTTTTTTAAGAATAGCAAAAAAATGAGGGGGTCTCCGGTGGCTGGAAATAATTTTTTTTTATTTTTGGGGTGAAAAAGAACATTTTTTCTGTAAGGTTGAAAAAAATTCAATTTGCCCTCTTTGCGTTTTTTCAGTTTGAAAATCAAAATATCGGTTTTTTAAGAATAGCAAAAAAATGAGGGGGTCTCCGGTGGCTGGAAATAATTTTTTTTTATTTTTGGGGTGAAAAGGAACATTTTTTCTGTAAGGTCGAAAAAAATTCGTCTTTGCCTTCTTTGCGTTTTTTCAGTTTGAAAATCAAAATATCGGTTTTTTAAGAATAGCAAAAAAATGAGGGGGTCTCCGGTGGCTGGAAATAATTTTTTTTTATTTTTGGGGTGAAAAGGAACATTTTTCCTGTAAGGTCGAAAAAAATTCGTCTTTGCCTTCTTTGCGTTTTTTCAGTTTGAAAATCAAAATATCGGTTTTTTAAGAATAGCAAAAAAATGAGGGGGTCTCCGGTGGCTGGAAATAATTTTTTTTTATTTTTGGGGTGAAAAGGAACATTTTTTCTGTAAGGTCGAAAAAAATTCGTCTTTGCCTTCTTTGCGTTTTTTCAGTTTGAAAAACAAAATATCGGTTTTTTAAGAATAGCAAAAAAATGAGGGGGTCTCCGGTGGCTGGAAATAATTTTTTTTTATTTTTGGGGTGAAAAAGAACATTTTTTCTGTAAGGTCGAAAAAAATTCGTCTTTGCCTTCTTTGCGTTTTTTCAGTTTGAAAATCAAAATATCGGTTTTTTGAGAATAGCAAAAAAATGAGGGGGTCTCCGGTGGCTGGAAATAATTTTTTTTTATTTTCGGGGTGAAAAGGAACATTTTTTCTGTAAGGTTGAAAAAAATTCGTCTTTGCCCTCTTTGCGTTTTTTCAGTTTGAAAATCAAAATATCGGTTTTTTAAGAATAGCAAAAAAATGAGGGGGTCTCCGGTGGCTGGAAATAATTTTTTTTTATTTTCGGGGTGAAAAGGAACATTTTTTCTGTAAGGTTGAAAAAAATTCGTCTTTGCCCTCTTTGCGTTTTTTCAGTTTGAAAATCAATATATCGGTTTTTTAAGAATAGCAAAAAAATGAGGGGGTCTCCGGTGGCTGGAAATAATTTTTTTTTATTTTCGGGGTGAAAAGGAACATTTTTTCTGTAAGGTTGAAAAAAATTCGTCTTTGCCCTCTTTGCGTTTTTTCAGTTTGAAAATCAATATATCGGTTTTTTAAGAATAGCAAAAAAATGAGGGGGTCTCCGGTGGCTGGAAATAATTTTTTTTTATTTTTGGGGTGAAAAAGAACATTTTTTCTGTAAGGTTGAAAAAAATTCAATTTGCCCTCTTTGCGTTTTTTCAGTTTGAAAATCAAAATATCGGTTTTTTAAGAATAGCAAAAAAATGAGGGGGTCTCCGGTGGCTGGAAATAATTTTTTTTTATTTTTGGGGTGAAAAGGAACATTTTTTCTGTAAGGTCGAAAAAAATTCGTCTTTGCCTTCTTTGCGTTTTTTCAGTTTGAAAATCAAAATATCGGTTTTTTAAGAATAGCAAAAAAATGAGGGGGTCTCCGGTGGCTGGAAATAATTTTTTTTTATTTTTGGGGTGAAAAAGAACATTTTTTCTGTAAGGTCGAAAAAAATTCGTCTTTGCCTTCTTTGCGTTTTTTCAGTTTGAAAATCAAAATATCGGTTTTTTGAGAATAGCAAAAAAATGAGGGGGTCTCCGGTGGCTGGAAATAATTTTTTTTTATTTTCGGGGTGAAAAGGAACATTTTTTCTGTAAGGTTGAAAAAAATTCGTCTTTGCCCTCTTTGCGTTTTTTCAGTTTGAAAATCAAAATATCGGTTTTTTAAGAATAGCAAAAAAATGAGGGGGTCTCCGGTGGCTGGAAATAATTTTTTTTTATTTTCGGGGTAAAAAGGAACATTTTTTCTGTAAGGTTGAAAAAAATTCGTCTTTGCCCTCTTTGCGTTTTTTCAGTTTGAAAATCAATATATCGGTTTTTTAAGAATAGCAAAAAAATGAGGGGGTCTCCGGTGGCTGGAAATAATTTTTTTTTATTTTCGGGGTGAAAAGGAACATTTTTTCTGTAAGGTTGAAAAAAATTCGTCTTTGCCCTCTTTGCGTTTTTTCAGTTTGAAAATCAATATATCGGTTTTTTAAGAATAGCAAAAAAATGAGGGGGTCTCCGGTGGCTGGAAATAATTTTTTTTTATTTTTGGGGTAAAAAGGAACATTTTTTCTGTAAGGTCGAAAAAAATTCGTCTTTGCCTTCTTTGCGTTTTTTCAGTTTGAAAAACAAAATATCGGTTTTTTAAAAATAGCAAAAAAATGAGGGGGTCTCCGGTGGCTGGAAATAATTTTTTTTTATTTTTGGGGTGAAAAAGAACATTTTTTCTGTAAGGTCGAAAAAAATTCGTCTTTGCCTTCTTTGCGTTTTTTCAGTTTGAAAATCAAAATATCGGTTTTTTAAGAATAGCAAAAAAATGAGGGGGTCTCCGGTGGCTGGAAATAATTTTTTTTTATTTTCGGGGTGAAAAGGAACATTTTTTCTGTAAGGTTGAAAAAAATTCGTCTTTGCCCTCTTTGCGTTTTTTCAGTTTGAAAATCAATATATCGGTTTTTTAAGAATAGCAAAAAAATGAGGGGGTCTCCGGTGGCTGGAAATAATTTTTTTTTATTTTTGGGGTGAAAAAGAACATTTTTTCTGTAAGGTTGAAAAAAATTCAATTTGCCCTCTTTGCGTTTTTTCAGTTTGAAAATCAATATATCGGTTTTTTAAGAATAGCAAAAAAATGAGGGGGTCTCCGGTGGCTGGAAATAATTTTTTTTTATTTTTGGGGTGAAAAGGAACATTTTTTCTGTAAGGTCGAAAAAAATTCGTCTTTGCCTTCTTTGCGTTTTTTCAGTTTGAAAATCAAAATATCGGTTTTTTAAGAATAGCAAAAAAATGAGGGGGTCTCCGGTGGCTGGAAATAATTTTTTTTTATTTTTGGGGTGAAAAAGAACATTTTTTCTTTAAGGTCGAAAAAAATTCGTCTTTGCCTTCTTTGCGTTTTTTCAGTTTAAAAATCAAAATATCGGTTTTTTAAGAATAGCAAAAAAATGAGGGGGTCTCCGGTGGCTGGAAATAATTTTTTTTTATTTTTGGGGTGAAAAAGAACATTTTTTCTCTAAGGTCGAAAAAAATTCGTCTTTGCCTTCTTTGCGTTTTTTCAGTTTGAAAATCAAAATATCGGTTTTTTGAGAATAGCAAAAAAATGAGGGGGTCTCCGGTGGCTGGAAATAATTTTTTTTTATTTTCGGGGTGAAAAGGAACATTTTTTCTGTAAGGTTGAAAAAAATTCGTCTTTGCCCTCTTTGCGTTTTTTCAGTTTGAAAATCAAAATATCGGTTTTTTAAGAATAGCAAAAAAATGAGGGGGTCTCCGGTGGCTGGAAATAATTTTTTTTTATTTTCGGGGTGAAAAGGAACATTTTTTCTGTAAGGTTGAAAAAAATTCGTCTTTGCCCTCTTTGCGTTTTTTCAGTTTGAAAATCAATATATCGGTTTTTTAAGAATAGCAAAAAAATGAGGGGGTCTCCGGTGGCTGGAAATAATTTTTTTTTATTTTTGGGGTGAAAAAGAACATTTTTTCTGTAAGGTTGAAAAAAATTCAATTTGCCCTCTTTGCGTTTTTTCAGTTTGAAAATCAATATATCGGTTTTTTAAGAATAGCAAAAAAATGAGGGGGTCTCCGGTGGCTGGAAATAATTTTTTTTTATTTTTGGGGTGAAAAGGAACATTTTTTCTGTAAGGTCGAAAAAAATTCGTCTTTGCCTTCTTTGCGTTTTTTCAGTTTGAAAATCAAAATATCGGTTTTTTAAGAATAGCAAAAAAATGAGGGGGTCTCCGGTGGCTGGAAATAATTTTTTTTTATTTTTGGGGTGAAAAAGAACATTTTTTCTTTAAGGTCGAAAAAAATTCGTCTTTGCCTTCTTTGCGTTTTTTCAGTTTAAAAATCAAAATATCGGTTTTTTAAGAATAGCAAAAAAATGAGGGGGTCTCCGGTGGCTGGAAATAATTTTTTTTTATTTTCGGGGTGAAAAGGAACATTTTTTCTGTAAGGTTGAAAAAAATTCGTCTTTGCCCTCTTTGCGTTTTTTCAGTTTGAAAATCAAAATATCGGTTTTTTAAGAATAGCAAAAAAATAAGGGGGTCTCCGGTGGCTGGAAATAATTTTTTTTTATTTTTGGGGTAAAAAGGAACATTTTTTCTGTAAGGTCGAAAAAAATTCGTCTTTGCCTTCTTTGCGTTTTTTCAGTTTGAAAAACAAAATATCGGTTTTTTAAGAATAGCAAAAAAATGAGGGGGTCTCCGGTGGCTGGAAATAATTTTTTTTTATTTTTGGGGTAAAAAGGAACATTTTTTCTGTAAGGTCGAAAAAAATTCGTCTTTGCCTTCTTTGCGTTTTTTCAGTTTGAAAATCAAAATATCGGTTTTTTAAGAATAGCAAAAAAATGAGGGGGTCTCCGGTGGCTGGAAATAATTTTTTTTTATTTTCGGGGTGAAAAGGAACATTTTTTCTGTAAGGTTGAAAAAAATTCGTCTTTGCCCTCTTTGCGTTTTTTCAGTTTGAAAATCAAAATATCGGTTTTTTAAGAATAGCAAAAAAATGAGGGGGTCTCCGGTGGCTGGAAATAATTTTTTTTTATTTTCGGGGTGAAAAGGAACATTTTTTCTGTAAGGTTGAAAAAAATTCGTCTTTGCCCTCTTTGCGTTTTTTCAGTTTGAAAATCAATATATCGGTTTTTTAAGAATAGCAAAAAAATGAGGGGGTCTCCGGTGGCTGGAAATAATTTTTTTTTATTTTTGGGGTGAAAAAGAACATTTTTTCTGTAAGGTTGAAAAAAATTCAATTTGCCCTCTTTGCGTTTTTTCAGTTTGAAAATCAAAATATCGGTTTTTTAAGAATAGCAAAAAAATGAGGGGGTCTCCGGTGGCTGGAAATAATTTTTTTTTATTTTCGGGGTGAAAAGGAACATTTTTTCTGTAAGGTTGAAAAAAATTCGTCTTTGCCCTCTTTGCGTTTTTTCAGTTTGAAAATCAATATATCGGTTTTTTAAGAATAGCAAAAAAATGAGGGGGTCTCCGGTGGCTGGAAATAATTTTTTTTTATTTTTGGGGTGAAAAAGAACATTTTTTCTGTAAGGTTGAAAAAAATTCAATTTGCCCTCTTTGCGTTTTTTCAGTTTGAAAATCAAAATATCGGTTTTTTAAGAATAGCAAAAAAATGAGGGGGTCTCCGGTGGCTGGAAATAATTTTTTTTTATTTTTGGGGTGAAAAGGAACATTTTTTCTGTAAGGTCGAAAAAAATTCGTCTTTGCCTTCTTTGCGTTTTTTCAGTTTGAAAATCAAAATATCGGTTTTTTAAGAATAGCAAAAAAATGAGGGGGTCTCCGGTGGCTGGAAATAATTTTTTTTTATTTTTGGGGTGAAAAGGAACATTTTTCCTGTAAGGTCGAAAAAAATTCGTCTTTGCCTTCTTTGCGTTTTTTCAGTTTGAAAATCAAAATATCGGTTTTTTAAGAATAGCAAAAAAATGAGGGGGTCTCCGGTGGCTGGAAATAATTTTTTTTTATTTTTGGGGTGAAAAGGAACATTTTTTCTGTAAGGTCGAAAAAAATTCGTCTTTGCCTTCTTTGCGTTTTTTCAGTTTGAAAAACAAAATATCGGTTTTTTAAGAATAGCAAAAAAATGAGGGGGTCTCCGGTGGCTGGAAATAATTTTTTTTTATTTTTGGGGTGAAAAAGAACATTTTTTCTGTAAGGTCGAAAAAAATTCGTCTTTGCCTTCTTTGCGTTTTTTCAGTTTGAAAATCAAAATATCGGTTTTTTGAGAATAGCAAAAAAATGAGGGGGTCTCCGGTGGCTGGAAATAATTTTTTTTTATTTTCGGGGTGAAAAGGAACATTTTTTCTGTAAGGTTGAAAAAAATTCGTCTTTGCCCTCTTTGCGTTTTTTCAGTTTGAAAATCAAAATATCGGTTTTTTAAGAATAGCAAAAAAATGAGGGGGTCTCCGGTGGCTGGAAATAATTTTTTTTTATTTTCGGGGTGAAAAGGAACATTTTTTCTGTAAGGTTGAAAAAAATTCGTCTTTGCCCTCTTTGCGTTTTTTCAGTTTGAAAATCAATATATCGGTTTTTTAAGAATAGCAAAAAAATGAGGGGGTCTCCGGTGGCTGGAAATAATTTTTTTTTATTTTCGGGGTGAAAAGGAACATTTTTTCTGTAAGGTTGAAAAAAATTCGTCTTTGCCCTCTTTGCGTTTTTTCAGTTTGAAAATCAATATATCGGTTTTTTAAGAATAGCAAAAAAATGAGGGGGTCTCCGGTGGCTGGAAATAATTTTTTTTTATTTTTGGGGTGAAAAAGAACATTTTTTCTGTAAGGTTGAAAAAAATTCAATTTGCCCTCTTTGCGTTTTTTCAGTTTGAAAATCAAAATATCGGTTTTTTAAGAATAGCAAAAAAATGAGGGGGTCTCCGGTGGCTGGAAATAATTTTTTTTTATTTTTGGGGTGAAAAGGAACATTTTTTCTGTAAGGTCGAAAAAAATTCGTCTTTGCCTTCTTTGCGTTTTTTCAGTTTGAAAATCAAAATATCGGTTTTTTAAGAATAGCAAAAAAATGAGGGGGTCTCCGGTGGCTGGAAATAATTTTTTTTTATTTTTGGGGTGAAAAAGAACATTTTTTCTGTAAGGTCGAAAAAAATTCGTCTTTGCCTTCTTTGCGTTTTTTCAGTTTGAAAATCAAAATATCGGTTTTTTGAGAATAGCAAAAAAATGAGGGGGTCTCCGGTGGCTGGAAATAATTTTTTTTTATTTTCGGGGTGAAAAGGAACATTTTTTCTGTAAGGTTGAAAAAAATTCGTCTTTGCCCTCTTTGCGTTTTTTCAGTTTGAAAATCAAAATATCGGTTTTTTAAGAATAGCAAAAAAATGAGGGGGTCTCCGGTGGCTGGAAATAATTTTTTTTTATTTTCGGGGTAAAAAGGAACATTTTTTCTGTAAGGTTGAAAAAAATTCGTCTTTGCCCTCTTTGCGTTTTTTCAGTTTGAAAATCAATATATCGGTTTTTTAAGAATAGCAAAAAAATGAGGGGGTCTCCGGTGGCTGGAAATAATTTTTTTTTATTTTCGGGGTGAAAAGGAACATTTTTTCTGTAAGGTTGAAAAAAATTCGTCTTTGCCCTCTTTGCGTTTTTTCAGTTTGAAAATCAATATATCGGTTTTTTAAGAATAGCAAAAAAATGAGGGGGTCTCCGGTGGCTGGAAATAATTTTTTTTTATTTTTGGGGTGAAAAGGAACATTTTTTCTGTAAGGTCGAAAAAAATTCGTCTTTGCCCTCTTTGCGTTTTTTCAGTTTGAAAATCAAAATATCGGTTTTTTGAGAATAGCAAAAAAATGAGGGGGTCTTCGGCGGCTGGAAATAATTTTTTTTTTTTTTTGGGGTGAAAAGGAACATTTTTTCTGTAAGGTTGAAAAAAATTCGTCTTTGCCCTCTTTGCGTTTTTTCAGTTTGAAAATCAAAATATCGGTTTTTTAAGAATAGCAAAAAAATGAGGGGGTCTCCGGTGGCTGGAAATAATTTTTTTTTATTTTCGGGTGAAAAGGAACATTTTTTCTGTAAGGTTGAAAAAAATTCGTCTTTGCCTTCTTTGCGTTTTTTCAGTTTGAAAATCAAAATATCGGTTTTTTGAGAATAGCAAAAAAATGAGGGGGTCTCCGGTGGCTGGAAATAATTTATTTTTATTTTCGGGGTGAAAAAGAACATTTTTTCTGTAAGGTTGAAAAAAATTCGATTTGCCCTCTTTGCGTTTTTTCAGTTTGAAAATAAAAATATCGGTTTTTTAAGAATAGCAAAAAAATGAGGGGGTCTCCGGTGGCTGGAAATAATTTTTTTTTATTTTCGGGTGAAAAGGAACATTTTTTCTGTAAGGTTGAAAAAAATTCGTCTTTGCCCTCTTTGCGTTTTTTCAGTTTGAAAATCAAAATATCGGTTTTTTAAGAATAGCAAAAAAATGAGGGGGTCTCCGGTGGCTGGAAATGATTTTTTTTTATTTTCGGGGTGAAAAGGAACATTTTTTCTGTAAGGTTGAAAAAAATTCGTCTTTGCCCTCTTTGCGTTTTTTCAGTTTGAAAATAAAAATATCGGTTTTTTAAGAATAGCAAAAAAATGAGGGGGTCTCCGGTGGCTGGAAATAATTTATTTTTATTTTCGGGGTGAAAAGGAACATTTTTTCTGTAAGGTTGAAAAAAATTCGTCTTTGCCCTCTTTGCGTTTTTTCAGTTTGAAAATCAATATATCGGTTTTTTAAGAATAGCAAAAAATGAGGGGGTCTCCGGTGGCTGGAAATAATTTTTTTTTATTTTTGGGGTGAAAAAGAACATTTTTTCTGTAAGGTTGAAAAAAATTCGATTTGCCCTCTTTGCGTTTTTTCAGTTTGAAAATAAAAATATCGGTTTTTTAAGAATAGCAAAAAAATGAGGGGGTCTCCGGTGGCTGGAAATAATTTTTTTTTATTTTCGGGTGAAAAGGAACATTTTTTCTGTAAGGTTGAAAAAAATTCGTCTTTGCCTTCTTTGCGTTTTTTCAGTTTGAAAATCAAAATATCGGTTTTTTGAGAATAGCAAAAAAATGAGGGGGTCTCCGGTGGCTGGAAATGATTTTTTTTTATTTTCGGGGTGAAAAGGAACATTTTTTCTGTAAGGTCGAAAAAAATTCGTCTTTGCCCTCTTTGCGTTTTTTCAGTTTGAAAATCAAAATATCGGTTTTTTGAGAATAGCAAAAAAATGAGGGGGAATCCGGTGGCTGGAAATAATTTTTTTTTATTTTCGGGGTGAAAAGGTACATTTTTTTTGTAAGGTCGAAAAATCTCGTCTTTGCCTTCTTTGCGTTTTTCCAGTTTGAAAATCAAAATATCGGTTTTTTAAGAATAGCAAAAAAATGAGGGGGTCTCCGGTGGCTCGAAATAATTTTTTTTTATTTTCGGGGTGAAAAGGAACATTTTTTCTGTAAGGTCGAAAATACTCGTCTTTGCCTTCTTTTCGTTTTTCCAGTTTGAAAATCAAAATATCGGTTTTTTGAGAATAGCAAAAAAATGAGGGGGTCTCCGGTGGCTGGAAATAATTTTTTTTTATTTTTGGGGTGAAAAGGAACATTTTTTCTTTAAGGTCGAAAAAAATTCGTCTTTGCCTTCTTTGCGTTTTTTCAGTTTGAAAATCAAAATATCGGTTTTTTAAGAATAGCAAAAAAATGAGGGGGTCTCCGGTGGCTGGAAATAATTTTTTTTTATTTTTGGGGTGAAAAAGAACATTTTTTCTGTAAGGTTGAAAAAAATTCGTCTTTGCCCTTTTTGCGTTTTTTCAGTTTGAAAATAAAAATATCGGTTTTTTAAGAATATCAAAAAAATGAGGGGGTCTCCGGTGGCTGGAAATAATTTTTTTTTATTTTTGGGGTGAAAAGGTACATTTTTTCTGTAAGGTCGAAAAAAATTCGTCTTTGCCTTCTTTGCGTTTTTTCAGTTTGAAAATCAATATATCGGTTTTTTAAGAATAGCAAAAAAATGAGGGCGTCTCCGGTGGCTGGAAATAATTTTTTTTTATTTTCGGGGTGAAAAGGAACATTTTTTCTGTAAGGTCGAAAATACTCGTCTTTGCCTTCTTTGCGTTTTTCCAGTTTGAAAATCAAAATATCGGTTTTTTAAGAATAGCAAAAAAATGAGGGGGTCTCCGGTGGCTGGAAATAATTTTTTTTTATTTTTGGGGTGAAAAGGTACATTTTTTCTGTAAGGTCGAAAAAAATTCGTCTTTGCCTTCTTTGCGTTTTTTCAGTTTGAAAATAAAAATATCGGTTTTTTGTGAATACCAAAAAAATGAGGGGGTCTCCGGTGGCTGGAAATAATTTGTTTTTATTTTTGGGGTGAAAAAGAACATTTTTTCTGTAAGGTTGAAAAAAATTCGTCTTTGCCCTCTTTGCGTTTTTTCAGTTTGAAAATCAAAATATCGGTTTTTTAAGAATAGCAAAAAAATGAGGGGGTCTCCGGTGGCTGGAAATAATTTTTTTTTATTTTTGGGGTGAAAAGGTACATTTTTTCTGTAAGGTCGAAAAAAATTCGTCTTTGCCTTCTTTGCGTTTTTTCAGTTTGAAAATAAAAATATCGGTTTTTTGAGAATACCAAAAAAATGAGGGGGTCTCCGGTGGCTGGAAATAATTTTTTTTTATTTTTGGGGTGAAAAGGTACATTTTTTCTGTAAGGTCGAAAAAAATTCGTCTTTGCCTTCTTTGCGTTTTTTCAGTTTGAAAATAAAAATATCGGTTTTTTGAGAATACCAAAAAAATGAGGGGGTCTCCGGTGGCTGGAAATAATTTTTTTTTATTTTTGGGGTGAAAAGGTACATTTTTTCTGTAAGGTCGAAAAATATTCGTCTTTGCCTTCTTTGCGTTTTTTCAGTTTGAAAATAAAAATATCGGGTTTTTGAGAATAGCAAAAAAATGAGGGGGTCTCCGGTGGCTGGAAATAATTTTTTTTTATTTTCGGGGTGAAAAGGTACATTTTTTCTGTAAGGTCGAAAAATATTCGTCTTTGCCTTCTTTGCGTTTTTTCAGTTTGAAAATAAAAATATCGGGTTTTTGAGAATAGCAAAAAAATGAGGGGGTCTCCGGTGGCTGGAAATAATTTTTTTTTATTTTCGGGGTGAAAAGGAACATTTTTTCTGTAAGGTTGAAAAAAATTCGTCTTTGCCCTCTTTGCGTTTTTTCAGTTTGAAAATCAATATATCGGTTTTTTAAGAATAGCAAAAAAATGAGGGGGTCTCCGGTGGCTGGAAATAATTTTTTTTTATTTTTGGGGTGAAAAGGAACATTTTTTCTGTAAGGTCGAAAAAAATTCGTCTTTGCCTTCTTTGCGTTTTTTCAGTTTGAAAATCAAAATATCGGTTTTTTAAGAATAGCAAAAAAATGAGGGGGTCTCCGGTGGCTGGAAATAATTTTTTTTTATTTTTGGGGTGAAAAAGAACATTTTTTCTTTAAGGTCGAAAAAAATTCGTCTTTGCCTTCTTTGCGTTTTTTCAGTTTAAAAATCAAAATATCGGTTTTTTAAGAATAGCAAAAAAATGAGGGGGTCTCCGGTGGCTGGAAATAATTTTTTTTTATTTTCGGGGTGAAAAGGAACATTTTTTCTGTAAGGTTGAAAAAAATTCGTCTTTGCCCTCTTTGCGTTTTTTCAGTTTGAAAATCAAAATATCGGTTTTTTAAGAATAGCAAAAAAATAAGGGGGTCTCCGGTGGCTGGAAATAATTTTTTTTTATTTTTGGGGTAAAAAGGAACATTTTTTCTGTAAGGTCGAAAAAAATTCGTCTTTGCCTTCTTTGCGTTTTTTCAGTTTGAAAAACAAAATATCGGTTTTTTAAGAATAGCAAAAAAATGAGGGGGTCTCCGGTGGCTGGAAATAATTTTTTTTTATTTTTGGGGTGAAAAGGTACATTTTTTCTGTAAGGTCGAAAAATATTCGTCTTTGCCTTCTTTGCGTTTTTTCAGTTTGAAAATAAAAATATCGGGTTTTTGAGAATAGCAAAAAAATGAGGGGGTCTCCGGTGGCTGGAAATAATTTTTTTTTATTTTTGGGGTGAAAAGGTACATTTTTTCTGTAAGGTCGAAAAATATTCGTCTTTGCCTTCTTTGCGTTTTTTCAGTTTGAAAATAAAAATATCGGGTTTTTGAGAATAGCAAAAAAATGAGGGGGTCTCCGGTGGCTGGAAATAATTTTTTTTTATTTTCGGGGTGAAAAGGTACATTTTTTCTGTAAGGTCGAAAAATATTCGTCTTTGCCTTCTTTGCGTTTTTTCAGTTTGAAAATAAAAATATCGGGTTTTTGAGAATAGCAAAAAAATGAGGGGGTCTCCGGTGGCTGGAAATAATTTTTTTTTATTTTCGGGGTGAAAAGGAACATTTTTTCTGTAAGGTTGAAAAAAATTCGTCTTTGCCCTCTTTGCGTTTTTTCAGTTTGAAAATCAATATATCGGTTTTTTAAGAATAGCAAAAAAATGAGGGGGTCTCCGGTGGCTGGAAATAATTTTTTTTTATTTTTGGGGTGAAAAGGAACATTTTTTCTGTAAGGTCGAAAAAAATTCGTCTTTGCCTTCTTTGCGTTTTTTCAGTTTGAAAATCAAAATATCGGTTTTTTAAGAATAGCAAAAAAATGAGGGGGTCTCCGGTGGCTGGAAATAATTTTTTTTTATTTTTGGGGTGAAAAAGAACATTTTTTCTTTAAGGTCGAAAAAAATTCGTCTTTGCCTTCTTTGCGTTTTTTCAGTTTAAAAATCAAAATATCGGTTTTTTAAGAATAGCAAAAAAATGAGGGGGTCTCCGGTGGCTGGAAATAATTTTTTTTTATTTTCGGGGTGAAAAGGAACATTTTTTCTGTAAGGTTGAAAAAAATTCGTCTTTGCCCTCTTTGCGTTTTTTCAGTTTGAAAATCAAAATATCGGTTTTTTAAGAATAGCAAAAAAATAAGGGGGTCTCCGGTGGCTGGAAATAATTTTTTTTTATTTTTGGGGTAAAAAGGAACATTTTTTCTGTAAGGTCGAAAAAAATTCGTCTTTGCCTTCTTTGCGTTTTTTCAGTTTGAAAAACAAAATATCGGTTTTTTAAGAATAGCAAAAAAATGAGGGGGTCTCCGGTGGCTGGAAATAATTTTTTTTTATTTTTGGGGTAAAAAGGAACATTTTTTCTGTAAGGTCGAAAAAAATTCGTCTTTGCCTTCTTTGCGTTTTTTCAGTTTGAAAAACAAAATATCGGTTTTTTAAAAATAGCAAAAAAATGAGGGGGTCTCCGGTGGCTGGAAATAATTTTTTTTTATTTTTGGGGTGAAAAAGAACATTTTTTCTGTAAGGTCGAAAAAAATTCGTCTTTGCCTTCTTTGCGTTTTTTCAGTTTGAAAATCAAAATATCGGTTTTTTAAGAATAGCAAAAAAATGAGGGGGTCTCCGGTGGCTGGAAATAATTTTTTTTTATTTTCGGGGTGAAAAGGAACATTTTTTCTGTAAGGTTGAAAAAAATTCGTCTTTGCCCTCTTTGCGTTTTTTCAGTTTGAAAATCAATATATCGGTTTTTTAAGAATAGCAAAAAAATGAGGGGGTCTCCGGTGGCTGGAAATAATTTTTTTTTATTTTTGGGGTGAAAAAGAACATTTTTTCTGTAAGGTTGAAAAAAATTCAATTTGCCCTCTTTGCGTTTTTTCAGTTTGAAAATCAATATATCGGTTTTTTAAGAATAGCAAAAAAATGAGGGGGTCTCCGGTGGCTGGAAATAATTTTTTTTTATTTTTGGGGTGAAAAGGAACATTTTTTCTGTAAGGTCGAAAAAAATTCGTCTTTGCCTTCTTTGCGTTTTTTCAGTTTGAAAATCAAAATATCGGTTTTTTAAGAATAGCAAAAAAATGAGGGGGTCTCCGGTGGCTGGAAATAATTTTTTTTTATTTTTGGGGTGAAAAAGAACATTTTTTCTTTAAGGTCGAAAAAAATTCGTCTTTGCCTTCTTTGCGTTTTTTCAGTTTAAAAATCAAAATATCGGTTTTTTAAGAATAGCAAAAAAATGAGGGGGTCTCCGGTGGCTGGAAATAATTTTTTTTTATTTTTGGGGTGAAAAAGAACATTTTTTCTCTAAGGTCGAAAAAAATTCGTCTTTGCCTTCTTTGCGTTTTTTCAGTTTGAAAATCAAAATATCGGTTTTTTGAGAATAGCAAAAAAATGAGGGGGTCTCCGGTGGCTGGAAATAATTTTTTTTTATTTTCGGGGTGAAAAGGAACATTTTTTCTGTAAGGTTGAAAAAAATTCGTCTTTGCCCTCTTTGCGTTTTTTCAGTTTGAAAATCAAAATATCGGTTTTTTAAGAATAGCAAAAAAATGAGGGGGTCTCCGGTGGCTGGAAATAATTTTTTTTTATTTTCGGGGTGAAAAGGAACATTTTTTCTGTAAGGTTGAAAAAAATTCGTCTTTGCCCTCTTTGCGTTTTTTCAGTTTGAAAATCAATATATCGGTTTTTTAAGAATAGCAAAAAAATGAGGGGGTCTCCGGTGGCTGGAAATAATTTTTTTTTATTTTTGGGGTGAAAAAGAACATTTTTTCTGTAAGGTTGAAAAAAATTCAATTTGCCCTCTTTGCGTTTTTTCAGTTTGAAAATCAATATATCGGTTTTTTAAGAATAGCAAAAAAATGAGGGGGTCTCCGGTGGCTGGAAATAATTTTTTTTTATTTTTGGGGTGAAAAGGAACATTTTTTCTGTAAGGTCGAAAAAAATTCGTCTTTGCCTTCTTTGCGTTTTTTCAGTTTGAAAATCAAAATATCGGTTTTTTAAGAATAGCAAAAAAATGAGGGGGTCTCCGGTGGCTGGAAATAATTTTTTTTTATTTTTGGGGTGAAAAAGAACATTTTTTCTTTAAGGTCGAAAAAAATTCGTCTTTGCCTTCTTTGCGTTTTTTCAGTTTAAAAATCAAAATATCGGTTTTTTAAGAATAGCAAAAAAATGAGGGGGTCTCCGGTGGCTGGAAATAATTTTTTTTTATTTTCGGGGTGAAAAGGAACATTTTTTCTGTAAGGTTGAAAAAAATTCGTCTTTGCCCTCTTTGCGTTTTTTCAGTTTGAAAATCAAAATATCGGTTTTTTAAGAATAGCAAAAAAATAAGGGGGTCTCCGGTGGCTGGAAATAATTTTTTTTTATTTTTGGGGTAAAAAGGAACATTTTTTCTGTAAGGTCGAAAAAAATTCGTCTTTGCCTTCTTTGCGTTTTTTCAGTTTGAAAAACAAAATATCGGTTTTTTAAGAATAGCAAAAAAATGAGGGGGTCTCCGGTGGCTGGAAATAATTTTTTTTTATTTTTGGGGTAAAAAGGAACATTTTTTCTGTAAGGTCGAAAAAAATTCGTCTTTGCCTTCTTTGCGTTTTTTCAGTTTGAAAAACAAAATATCGGTTTTTTAAGAATAGCAAAAAAATGAGGGGGTCTCCGGTGGCTGGAAATAATTTTTTTTTATTTTTGGGGTGAAAAAGAACATTTTTTCTGTAAGGTCGAAAAAAATTCGTCTTTGCCTTCTTTGCGTTTTTTCAGTTTGAAAATCAAAATATCGGTTTTTTGAGAATAGCAAAAAAATGAGGGGGTCTCCGGTGGCTGGAAATAATTTTTTTTTATTTTCGGGGTGAAAAGGAACATTTTTTCTGTAAGGTTGAAAAAAATTCGTCTTTGCCCTCTTTGCGTTTTTTCAGTTTGAAAATCAAAATATCGGTTTTTTAAGAATAGCAAAAAAATGAGGGGGTCTCCGGTGGCTGGAAATAATTTTTTTTTATTTTCGGGGTGAAAAGGAACATTTTTTCTGTAAGGTTGAAAAAAATTCGTCTTTGCCCTCTTTGCGTTTTTTCAGTTTGAAAATCAATATATCGGTTTTTTAAGAATAGCAAAAAAATGAGGGGGTCTCCGGTGGCTGGAAATAATTTTTTTTTATTTTTGGGGTGAAAAAGAACATTTTTTCTGTAAGGTTGAAAAAAATTCAATTTGCCCTCTTTGCGTTTTTTCAGTTTGAAAATCAAAATATCGGTTTTTTAAGAATAGCAAAAAAATGAGGGGGTCTCCGGTGGCTGGAAATAATTTTTTTTTATTTTCGGGGTGAAAAGGAACATTTTTTCTGTAAGGTTGAAAAAAATTCGTCTTTGCCCTCTTTGCGTTTTTTCAGTTTGAAAATCAATATATCGGTTTTTTAAGAATAGCAAAAAAATGAGGGGGTCTCCGGTGGCTGGAAATAATTTTTTTTTATTTTTGGGGTGAAAAAGAACATTTTTTCTGTAAGGTTGAAAAAAATTCAATTTGCCCTCTTTGCGTTTTTTCAGTTTGAAAATCAAAATATCGGTTTTTTAAGAATAGCAAAAAAATGAGGGGGTCTCCGGTGGCTGGAAATAATTTTTTTTTATTTTTGGGGTGAAAAGGAACATTTTTTCTGTAAGGTCGAAAAAAATTCGTCTTTGCCTTCTTTGCGTTTTTTCAGTTTGAAAATCAAAATATCGGTTTTTTAAGAATAGCAAAAAAATGAGGGGGTCTCCGGTGGCTGGAAATAATTTTTTTTTATTTTTGGGGTGAAAAGGAACATTTTTCCTGTAAGGTCGAAAAAAATTCGTCTTTGCCTTCTTTGCGTTTTTTCAGTTTGAAAATCAAAATATCGGTTTTTTAAGAATAGCAAAAAAATGAGGGGGTCTCCGGTGGCTGGAAATAATTTTTTTTTATTTTTGGGGTGAAAAGGAACATTTTTTCTGTAAGGTCGAAAAAAATTCGTCTTTGCCTTCTTTGCGTTTTTTCAGTTTGAAAAACAAAATATCGGTTTTTTAAGAATAGCAAAAAAATGAGGGGGTCTCCGGTGGCTGGAAATAATTTTTTTTTATTTTTGGGGTGAAAAAGAACATTTTTTCTGTAAGGTCGAAAAAAATTCGTCTTTGCCTTCTTTGCGTTTTTTCAGTTTGAAAATCAAAATATCGGTTTTTTAAGAATAGCAAAAAAATGAGGGGGTCTCCGGTGGCTGGAAATAATTTTTTTTTATTTTTGGGGTGAAAAGGAACATTTTTTCTGTAAGGTCGAAAAAAATTCGTCTTTGCCTTCTTTGCGTTTTTTCAGTTTGAAAAACAAAATATCGGTTTTTTAAGAATAGCAAAAAAATGAGGGGGTCTCCGGTGGCTGGAAATAATTTTTTTTTATTTTTGGGGTGAAAAAGAACATTTTTTCTGTAAGGTCGAAAAAAATTCGTCTTTGCCTTCTTTGCGTTTTTTCAGTTTGAAAATCAAAATATCGGTTTTTTGAGAATAGCAAAAAAATGAGGGGGTCTCCGGTGGCTGGAAATAATTTTTTTTTATTTTCGGGGTGAAAAGGAACATTTTTTCTGTAAGGTTGAAAAAAATTCGTCTTTGCCCTCTTTGCGTTTTTTCAGTTTGAAAATCAATATATCGGTTTTTTAAGAATAGCAAAAAAATGAGGGGGTCTCCGGTGGCTGGAAATAATTTTTTTTTATTTTTGGGGTGAAAAAGAACATTTTTTCTGTAAGGTTGAAAAAAATTCAATTTGCCCTCTTTGCGTTTTTTCAGTTTGAAAATCAAAATATCGGTTTTTTAAGAATAGCAAAAAAATGAGGGGGTCTCCGGTGGCTGGAAATAATTTTTTTTTATTTTTGGGGTGAAAAGGAACATTTTTTCTGTAAGGTCGAAAAAAATTCGTCTTTGCCTTCTTTGCGTTTTTTCAGTTTGAAAATCAAAATATCGGTTTTTTAAGAATAGCAAAAAAATGAGGGGGTCTCCGGTGGCTGGAAATAATTTTTTTTTATTTTTGGGGTGAAAAGGAACATTTTTCCTGTAAGGTCGAAAAAAATTCGTCTTTGCCTTCTTTGCGTTTTTTCAGTTTGAAAATCAAAATATCGGTTTTTTAAGAATAGCAAAAAAATGAGGGGGTCTCCGGTGGCTGGAAATAATTTTTTTTTATTTTTGGGGTGAAAAGGAACATTTTTTCTGTAAGGTCGAAAAAAATTCGTCTTTGCCTTCTTTGCGTTTTTTCAGTTTGAAAAACAAAATATCGGTTTTTTAAGAATAGCAAAAAAATGAGGGGGTCTCCGGTGGCTGGAAATAATTTTTTTTTATTTTTGGGGTGAAAAAGAACATTTTTTCTGTAAGGTCGAAAAAAATTCGTCTTTGCCTTCTTTGCGTTTTTTCAGTTTGAAAATCAAAATATCGGTTTTTTGAGAATAGCAAAAAAATGAGGGGGTCTCCGGTGGCTGGAAATAATTTTTTTTTATTTTCGGGGTGAAAAGGAACATTTTTTCTGTAAGGTTGAAAAAAATTCGTCTTTGCCCTCTTTGCGTTTTTTCAGTTTGAAAATCAAAATATCGGTTTTTTAAGAATAGCAAAAAAATGAGGGGGTCTCCGGTGGCTGGAAATAATTTTTTTTTATTTTCGGGGTGAAAAGGAACATTTTTTCTGTAAGGTTGAAAAAAATTCGTCTTTGCCCTCTTTGCGTTTTTTCAGTTTGAAAATCAATATATCGGTTTTTTAAGAATAGCAAAAAAATGAGGGGGTCTCCGGTGGCTGGAAATAATTTTTTTTTATTTTCGGGGTGAAAAGGAACATTTTTTCTGTAAGGTTGAAAAAAATTCGTCTTTGCCCTCTTTGCGTTTTTTCAGTTTGAAAATCAATATATCGGTTTTTTAAGAATAGCAAAAAAATGAGGGGGTCTCCGGTGGCTGGAAATAATTTTTTTTTATTTTTGGGGTGAAAAAGAACATTTTTTCTGTAAGGTTGAAAAAAATTCAATTTGCCCTCTTTGCGTTTTTTCAGTTTGAAAATCAAAATATCGGTTTTTTAAGAATAGCAAAAAAATGAGGGGGTCTCCGGTGGCTGGAAATAATTTTTTTTTATTTTTGGGGTGAAAAGGAACATTTTTTCTGTAAGGTCGAAAAAAATTCGTCTTTGCCTTCTTTGCGTTTTTTCAGTTTGAAAATCAAAATATCGGTTTTTTAAGAATAGCAAAAAAATGAGGGGGTCTCCGGTGGCTGGAAATAATTTTTTTTTATTTTTGGGGTGAAAAAGAACATTTTTTCTGTAAGGTCGAAAAAAATTCGTCTTTGCCTTCTTTGCGTTTTTTCAGTTTGAAAATCAAAATATCGGTTTTTTGAGAATAGCAAAAAAATGAGGGGGTCTCCGGTGGCTGGAAATAATTTTTTTTTATTTTCGGGGTGAAAAGGAACATTTTTTCTGTAAGGTTGAAAAAAATTCGTCTTTGCCCTCTTTGCGTTTTTTCAGTTTGAAAATCAAAATATCGGTTTTTTAAGAATAGCAAAAAAATGAGGGGGTCTCCGGTGGCTGGAAATAATTTTTTTTTATTTTCGGGGTAAAAAGGAACATTTTTTCTGTAAGGTTGAAAAAAATTCGTCTTTGCCCTCTTTGCGTTTTTTCAGTTTGAAAATCAATATATCGGTTTTTTAAGAATAGCAAAAAAATGAGGGGGTCTCCGGTGGCTGGAAATAATTTTTTTTTATTTTCGGGGTGAAAAGGAACATTTTTTCTGTAAGGTTGAAAAAAATTCGTCTTTGCCCTCTTTGCGTTTTTTCAGTTTGAAAATCAATATATCGGTTTTTTAAGAATAGCAAAAAAATGAGGGGGTCTCCGGTGGCTGGAAATAATTTTTTTTTATTTTTGGGGTAAAAAGGAACATTTTTTCTGTAAGGTCGAAAAAAATTCGTCTTTGCCTTCTTTGCGTTTTTTCAGTTTGAAAAACAAAATATCGGTTTTTTAAAAATAGCAAAAAAATGAGGGGGTCTCCGGTGGCTGGAAATAATTTTTTTTTATTTTTGGGGTGAAAAAGAACATTTTTTCTGTAAGGTCGAAAAAAATTCGTCTTTGCCTTCTTTGCGTTTTTTCAGTTTGAAAATCAAAATATCGGTTTTTTAAGAATAGCAAAAAAATGAGGGGGTCTCCGGTGGCTGGAAATAATTTTTTTTTATTTTCGGGGTGAAAAGGAACATTTTTTCTGTAAGGTTGAAAAAAATTCGTCTTTGCCCTCTTTGCGTTTTTTCAGTTTGAAAATCAATATATCGGTTTTTTAAGAATAGCAAAAAAATGAGGGGGTCTCCGGTGGCTGGAAATAATTTTTTTTTATTTTTGGGGTGAAAAAGAACATTTTTTCTGTAAGGTTGAAAAAAATTCAATTTGCCCTCTTTGCGTTTTTTCAGTTTGAAAATCAATATATCGGTTTTTTAAGAATAGCAAAAAAATGAGGGGGTCTCCGGTGGCTGGAAATAATTTTTTTTTATTTTTGGGGTGAAAAGGAACATTTTTTCTGTAAGGTCGAAAAAAATTCGTCTTTGCCTTCTTTGCGTTTTTTCAGTTTGAAAATCAAAATATCGGTTTTTTAAGAATAGCAAAAAAATGAGGGGGTCTCCGGTGGCTGGAAATAATTTTTTTTTATTTTTGGGGTGAAAAAGAACATTTTTTCTTTAAGGTCGAAAAAAATTCGTCTTTGCCTTCTTTGCGTTTTTTCAGTTTAAAAATCAAAATATCGGTTTTTTAAGAATAGCAAAAAAATGAGGGGGTCTCCGGTGGCTGGAAATAATTTTTTTTTATTTTTGGGGTGAAAAAGAACATTTTTTCTCTAAGGTCGAAAAAAATTCGTCTTTGCCTTCTTTGCGTTTTTTCAGTTTGAAAATCAAAATATCGGTTTTTTGAGAATAGCAAAAAAATGAGGGGGTCTCCGGTGGCTGGAAATAATTTTTTTTTATTTTCGGGGTGAAAAGGAACATTTTTTCTGTAAGGTTGAAAAAAATTCGTCTTTGCCCTCTTTGCGTTTTTTCAGTTTGAAAATCAAAATATCGGTTTTTTAAGAATAGCAAAAAAATGAGGGGGTCTCCGGTGGCTGGAAATAATTTTTTTTTATTTTCGGGGTGAAAAGGAACATTTTTTCTGTAAGGTTGAAAAAAATTCGTCTTTGCCCTCTTTGCGTTTTTTCAGTTTGAAAATCAATATATCGGTTTTTTAAGAATAGCAAAAAAATGAGGGGGTCTCCGGTGGCTGGAAATAATTTTTTTTTATTTTTGGGGTGAAAAAGAACATTTTTTCTGTAAGGTTGAAAAAAATTCAATTTGCCCTCTTTGCGTTTTTTCAGTTTGAAAATCAATATATCGGTTTTTTAAGAATAGCAAAAAAATGAGGGGGTCTCCGGTGGCTGGAAATAATTTTTTTTTATTTTTGGGGTGAAAAGGAACATTTTTTCTGTAAGGTCGAAAAAAATTCGTCTTTGCCTTCTTTGCGTTTTTTCAGTTTGAAAATCAAAATATCGGTTTTTTAAGAATAGCAAAAAAATGAGGGGGTCTCCGGTGGCTGGAAATAATTTTTTTTTATTTTTGGGGTGAAAAAGAACATTTTTTCTTTAAGGTCGAAAAAAATTCGTCTTTGCCTTCTTTGCGTTTTTTCAGTTTAAAAATCAAAATATCGGTTTTTTAAGAATAGCAAAAAAATGAGGGGGTCTCCGGTGGCTGGAAATAATTTTTTTTTATTTTCGGGGTGAAAAGGAACATTTTTTCTGTAAGGTTGAAAAAAATTCGTCTTTGCCCTCTTTGCGTTTTTTCAGTTTGAAAATCAAAATATCGGTTTTTTAAGAATAGCAAAAAAATAAGGGGGTCTCCGGTGGCTGGAAATAATTTTTTTTTATTTTTGGGGTAAAAAGGAACATTTTTTCTGTAAGGTCGAAAAAAATTCGTCTTTGCCTTCTTTGCGTTTTTTCAGTTTGAAAAACAAAATATCGGTTTTTTAAGAATAGCAAAAAAATGAGGGGGTCTCCGGTGGCTGGAAATAATTTTTTTTTATTTTTGGGGTAAAAAGGAACATTTTTTCTGTAAGGTCGAAAAAAATTCGTCTTTGCCTTCTTTGCGTTTTTTCAGTTTGAAAATCAAAATATCGGTTTTTTAAGAATAGCAAAAAAATGAGGGGGTCTCCGGTGGCTGGAAATAATTTTTTTTTATTTTCGGGGTGAAAAGGAACATTTTTTCTGTAAGGTTGAAAAAAATTCGTCTTTGCCCTCTTTGCGTTTTTTCAGTTTGAAAATCAAAATATCGGTTTTTTAAGAATAGCAAAAAAATGAGGGGGTCTCCGGTGGCTGGAAATAATTTTTTTTTATTTTCGGGGTGAAAAGGAACATTTTTTCTGTAAGGTTGAAAAAAATTCGTCTTTGCCCTCTTTGCGTTTTTTCAGTTTGAAAATCAATATATCGGTTTTTTAAGAATAGCAAAAAAATGAGGGGGTCTCCGGTGGCTGGAAATAATTTTTTTTTATTTTTGGGGTGAAAAAGAACATTTTTTCTGTAAGGTTGAAAAAAATTCAATTTGCCCTCTTTGCGTTTTTTCAGTTTGAAAATCAAAATATCGGTTTTTTAAGAATAGCAAAAAAATGAGGGGGTCTCCGGTGGCTGGAAATAATTTTTTTTTATTTTCGGGGTGAAAAGGAACATTTTTTCTGTAAGGTTGAAAAAAATTCGTCTTTGCCCTCTTTGCGTTTTTTCAGTTTGAAAATCAATATATCGGTTTTTTAAGAATAGCAAAAAAATGAGGGGGTCTCCGGTGGCTGGAAATAATTTTTTTTTATTTTTGGGGTGAAAAAGAACATTTTTTCTGTAAGGTTGAAAAAAATTCAATTTGCCCTCTTTGCGTTTTTTCAGTTTGAAAATCAAAATATCGGTTTTTTAAGAATAGCAAAAAAATGAGGGGGTCTCCGGTGGCTGGAAATAATTTTTTTTTATTTTTGGGGTGAAAAGGAACATTTTTTCTGTAAGGTCGAAAAAAATTCGTCTTTGCCTTCTTTGCGTTTTTTCAGTTTGAAAATCAAAATATCGGTTTTTTAAGAATAGCAAAAAAATGAGGGGGTCTCCGGTGGCTGGAAATAATTTTTTTTTATTTTTGGGGTGAAAAGGAACATTTTTCCTGTAAGGTCGAAAAAAATTCGTCTTTGCCTTCTTTGCGTTTTTTCAGTTTGAAAATCAAAATATCGGTTTTTTAAGAATAGCAAAAAAATGAGGGGGTCTCCGGTGGCTGGAAATAATTTTTTTTTATTTTTGGGGTGAAAAGGAACATTTTTTCTGTAAGGTCGAAAAAAATTCGTCTTTGCCTTCTTTGCGTTTTTTCAGTTTGAAAAACAAAATATCGGTTTTTTAAGAATAGCAAAAAAATGAGGGGGTCTCCGGTGGCTGGAAATAATTTTTTTTTATTTTTGGGGTGAAAAAGAACATTTTTTCTGTAAGGTCGAAAAAAATTCGTCTTTGCCTTCTTTGCGTTTTTTCAGTTTGAAAATCAAAATATCGGTTTTTTGAGAATAGCAAAAAAATGAGGGGGTCTCCGGTGGCTGGAAATAATTTTTTTTTATTTTCGGGGTGAAAAGGAACATTTTTTCTGTAAGGTTGAAAAAAATTCGTCTTTGCCCTCTTTGCGTTTTTTCAGTTTGAAAATCAAAATATCGGTTTTTTAAGAATAGCAAAAAAATGAGGGGGTCTCCGGTGGCTGGAAATAATTTTTTTTTATTTTCGGGGTGAAAAGGAACATTTTTTCTGTAAGGTTGAAAAAAATTCGTCTTTGCCCTCTTTGCGTTTTTTCAGTTTGAAAATCAATATATCGGTTTTTTAAGAATAGCAAAAAAATGAGGGGGTCTCCGGTGGCTGGAAATAATTTTTTTTTATTTTCGGGGTGAAAAGGAACATTTTTTCTGTAAGGTTGAAAAAAATTCGTCTTTGCCCTCTTTGCGTTTTTTCAGTTTGAAAATCAATATATCGGTTTTTTAAGAATAGCAAAAAAATGAGGGGGTCTCCGGTGGCTGGAAATAATTTTTTTTTATTTTTGGGGTGAAAAAGAACATTTTTTCTGTAAGGTTGAAAAAAATTCAATTTGCCCTCTTTGCGTTTTTTCAGTTTGAAAATCAAAATATCGGTTTTTTAAGAATAGCAAAAAAATGAGGGGGTCTCCGGTGGCTGGAAATAATTTTTTTTTATTTTTGGGGTGAAAAGGAACATTTTTTCTGTAAGGTCGAAAAAAATTCGTCTTTGCCTTCTTTGCGTTTTTTCAGTTTGAAAATCAAAATATCGGTTTTTTAAGAATAGCAAAAAAATGAGGGGGTCTCCGGTGGCTGGAAATAATTTTTTTTTATTTTTGGGGTGAAAAAGAACATTTTTTCTGTAAGGTCGAAAAAAATTCGTCTTTGCCTTCTTTGCGTTTTTTCAGTTTGAAAATCAAAATATCGGTTTTTTGAGAATAGCAAAAAAATGAGGGGGTCTCCGGTGGCTGGAAATAATTTTTTTTTATTTTCGGGGTGAAAAGGAACATTTTTTCTGTAAGGTTGAAAAAAATTCGTCTTTGCCCTCTTTGCGTTTTTTCAGTTTGAAAATCAAAATATCGGTTTTTTAAGAATAGCAAAAAAATGAGGGGGTCTCCGGTGGCTGGAAATAATTTTTTTTTATTTTCGGGGTAAAAAGGAACATTTTTTCTGTAAGGTTGAAAAAAATTCGTCTTTGCCCTCTTTGCGTTTTTTCAGTTTGAAAATCAATATATCGGTTTTTTAAGAATAGCAAAAAAATGAGGGGGTCTCCGGTGGCTGGAAATAATTTTTTTTTATTTTCGGGGTGAAAAGGAACATTTTTTCTGTAAGGTTGAAAAAAATTCGTCTTTGCCCTCTTTGCGTTTTTTCAGTTTGAAAATCAATATATCGGTTTTTTAAGAATAGCAAAAAAATGAGGGGGTCTCCGGTGGCTGGAAATAATTTTTTTTTATTTTTGGGGTGAAAAAGAACATTTTTTCTGTAAGGTTGAAAAAAATTCAATTTGCCCTCTTTGCGTTTTTTCAGT
Source organism: Ganaspis brasiliensis (assembly GCA_037103525.1). Lineage (NCBI taxonomy): Eukaryota > Metazoa > Arthropoda > Insecta > Hymenoptera > Figitidae > Ganaspis > Ganaspis brasiliensis. The sequence goes on along the minus strand of JAZKLR010000348.1, from coordinate 195,046 downwards.
TTGAAAATCAAAATATCGGTTTTTTAAGAATAGCAAAAAAATGAGGGGGTCTCCGGTGGCTGGAAATAATTTTTTTTTATTTTTGGGGTGAAAAGGAACATTTTTTCTGTAAGGTCGAAAAAAATTCGTCTTTGCCTTCTTTGCGTTTTTTCAGTTTGAAAATCAAAATATCGGTTTTTTAAGAATAGCAAAAAAATGAGGGGGTCTCCGGTGGCTGGAAATAATTTTTTTTTATTTTTGGGGTGAAAAAGAACATTTTTTCTTTAAGGTCGAAAAAAATTCGTCTTTGCCTTCTTTGCGTTTTTTCAGTTTGAAAATCAAAATATCGGTTTTTTAAGAATAGCAAAAAAATGAGGGGGTCTCCGGTGGCTGGAAATAATTTTTTTTTATTTTCGGGGTGAAAAGGAACATTTTTTCTGTAAGGTTGAAAAAAATTCGTCTTTGCCCTCTTTGCGTTTTTTCAGTTTGAAAATCAAAATATCGGTTTTTTAAGAATAGCAAAAAAATGAGGGGGTCTCCGGTGGCTGGAAATAATTTTTTTTTATTTTTGGGGTGAAAAGGAACATTTTTTCTGTAAGGTCGAAAAAAATTCGTCTTTGCCTTCTTTGCGTTTTTTCAGTTTGAAAATCAAAATATCGGTTTTTTAAGAATAGCAAAAAAATGAGGGGGTCTCCGGTGGCTGGAAATAATTTTTTTTTATTTTTGGGGTGAAAAAGAACATTTTTTCTTTAAGGTCGAAAAAAATTCGTCTTTGCCTTCTTTGCGTTTTTTCAGTTTGAAAATCAAAATATCGGTTTTTTAAGAATAGCAAAAAAATGAGGGGGTCTCCGGTGGCTGGAAATAATTTTTTTTTATTTTCGGGGTGAAAAGGAACATTTTTTCTGTAAGGTTGAAAAAAATTCGTCTTTGCCCTCTTTGCGTTTTTTCAGTTTGAAAATCAAAATATCGGTTTTTTAAGAATAGCAAAAAAATGAGGGGGTCTCCGGTGGCTGGAAATAATTTTTTTTTATTTTCGGGGTGAAAAGGAACATTTTTTCTGTAAGGTTGAAAAAAATTCGTCTTTGCCCTCTTTGCGTTTTTTCAGTTGAAAATCAAAATATCGGTTTTTTAAGAATAGCAAAAAAATGAGGGGGTCTCCGGTGGCTGGAAATAATTTTTTTTTATTTTTGGGGTGAAAAGGAACATTTTTTCTGTAAGGTCGAAAAAAATTCGTCTTTGCCTTCTTTGCGTTTTTTCAGTTTGAAAATCAAAATATCGGTTTTTTAAGAATAGCAAAAAAATGAGGGGGTCTCCGGTGGCTGGAAATAATTTTTTTTTATTTTTGGGGTGAAAAAGAACATTTTTTCTTTAAGGTCGAAAAAAATTCGTCTTTGCCTTCTTTGCGTTTTTTCAGTTTGAAAATCAAAATATCGGTTTTTTAAGAATAGCAAAAAAATGAGGGGGTCTCCGGTGGCTGGAAATAATTTTTTTTTATTTTCGGGGTGAAAAGGAACATTTTTTCTGTAAGGTTGAAAAAAATTCGTCTTTGCCCTCTTTGCGTTTTTTCAGTTTGAAAATCAAAATATCGGTTTTTTAAGAATAGCAAAAAAATGAGGGGGTCTCCGGTGGCTGGAAATAATTTTTTTTTATTTTTGGGGTGAAAAGGAACATTTTTCCTGTAAGGTCGAAAAAAATTCGTCTTTGCCTTCTTTGCGTTTTTTCAGTTTGAAAATCAAAATATCGGTTTTTTAAGAATAGCAAAAAAATGAGGGGGTCTCCGGTGGCTGGAAATAATTTTTTTTTATTTTTGGGGTGAAAAAGAACATTTTTTCTTTAAGGTCGAAAAAAATTCGTCTTTGCCTTCTTTGCGTTTTTTCAGTTTGAAAATAAAAATATCGGTTTTTTGAGAATTGCAAAAAAATGAGGGGGTCTCCGGTGGCTGGAAATAAATTTTTTTTATTTTTAGGGTGAAAAGGAACATTTTTCTGTGAAGTGGAACAAGATTCAAGTTTGCCTTCTTAGACTTTTTCGAGTTTAATAATGAAAATAAAAAATTTTTATCAGGGGGGGGTCTCTGTGGGGGTTTAGAATGTAGTTACCCCCCTCCTTTTCTTTTTTACTGTAAAATAAACACTTTCTCTGTGGACGTTAAATCTTTCGGAGTTTGGCGTTTACAGATTTCGTTATATGTGTTTGTGAAAAATTGGGGGGGGTGGTATTACCCCAATAGAAATTCGAAATTAAATATATTTTTCCATTTTAACTTCTTTTTAAAGTTTTTTGAAAAGAATTGCGTCGGTAAAAGTTGAAATTTTTTTTAATTTCATTTTGTCCGTGCGGACGTCCGGAACTGCAGGTACATCAACATTGGCACAAGTTACATAAGCCCCAGAATCGGCAGAATGTGAGGCCCCCAACCTAAGACAGTCAATATTGGCACAAACATTGGCCTTTACTCGTGAATCCAATGTTGGCAATACGATAATCGGCCGAAGTTACAGCCAATGTTGAAAGCCCGAGTATCAATAGACTACATAGAGCCAAGCAACGGCCACGTTGGCTAGCTCGGCAAACCCTGCTCGGGTAATACTCATATTTAAAAAATTATTAATTAATTAATCAATTAACTTGTCTATTAATTTATTAGATCTTGATTATTTCATTAAAATAACTTTCTGCAATTTTATATTTGTCCCTTTCAATGGGACCTTCAGTTAAAAATTAATTAATTATAATAATTTTTATTACATTTTATCAAAGTAAATTCTTCTATATTAAATAAATTTAAAATTTCGAAAATAGCATCAATTATCAAAATTTTTATTAAAATAACTATCATAGGTGATAAATAGGTACATCTTATTATTAAATTTCAATTGTTTTGTTCTATTTTTATCTCTTTAACTGCTTCATTTTGCTTAATTTTCTATATCGTTTATTAATTTTGATTTAGATATTCCGAAATTTTCAAGTGACTAGAATGATATTTATCTTAATAGAAGAAAATTTTGTTCTATATCTTTTGGAATTTTCTATTAAATTATGAAATAAATTTTCACAAAATAAAAAGTTTATTTTTGTCAAAATCATATTTATTTGCAGTTAAAAGATTTAAATGACTGTAAGCCGGTTTTTGTTTTCCGGAAATATCCGGTTTGAAGCGGCGCGGCGCGTGATTTTAGTTTTATTCAACGCCGTGTAGGGAGGGCGACCATGCTATGCTTCTCGCAACTGAAGTGCAGCATTAATTTTATATAAGGAGTCAGCTTTATTTAATTCTTTGTAGAAATCTTCGATATTTTCGAAGACTCGCTACCTCCTGCCTCTCCTATATTGGGATAGACGGCAAAATGGAAATTGTTGTGCAAGTTCCCTTCGTTAATGAGAAATATTTTTTATTAAAAATGAAATTAAATAAAATAAAATATTTTAATTTTAAAACAATTTTATATTTAATAATTTATTTTTAGAATTTATTAAAATTTTTTTTATTATTGGCCTATTAATGTCAGCCAATAACACCGGCACACAAAAAAAAATGAATTTGGAGTGCCAAAGACCAGACTAGTCAATTCTTACGTATTTTGGATCGCTGAATCCGAAACCGGGGTTGGTTTTCAAAAGTTAGCTCTTATTTGTTTTCTAACCTCAAAAAACCACAAAATTAAGTTTACCCTGTTGTAGTATGCATAAAAGCTATTGAAAAAATATGAATCTCAAACTATTGTAACCTGTGAAGTATCACCTTTAATTTAAGCCCAGAAAACTTAAAAAATATTCACTAGTTCCCGAGATATGAGTCAAAACGTTAAAGCTAATTTTTCTGAAAAACCATAATTTTCAGGTTAAGTCACGATTTGTTTGACTTTTAAGGAAAAATGCTTGCACGTTATAAATCATATCTCGGGAACTAGTGAATATTTTTTAAGTTTTCTGGGCTTAAATTAAAGGTGATACTTCACAGTTTACAATAGTTTGACATTCATATTTTTTCAACAGCTTTTATGCATACTACAACAGGGTAAACTTAAATTTGTTGTTTTTTGAGGTTAGAAAACAAATGAGAGCTAACTTTTGAAAACCGACGCCGGTTTCGGATTCAGCGATCCAAAATACGTAAGAATTGACTAGTCTGGTATTTGGCACTCCAAATTTATTTTTTTCTGTTTGCCGGTGTAATGGGCCAATGATGGCTTGCCAATTATTGGCAGGGACGTGGACATCCCATGATTTAACCAATAACACAGCCACACAAAAAAAACAACTTCATTGTCCGAGACACTACACTAGTGTATTCTTATGTATTTTTTTCCGCTGAATCCAAATCCGAAGTCAGAATTGTTAGATTGGCTAAATTTTTCGAGATAATCTCAAAAAACTCGATATTTGAGTAGTTTTTTGAAAATATCTCAAAAATTTTAGCCAAATTGGTTATTCTGACTTGAGATTCGGATTCAGCGGAAAAAAATACGTAGGAAAACACTATCATAGTGTCTCGGACAAAAAAAAATTTTTTTGGGTTTTAATTGGTGATGTTTTTTTATCTTTTTTGAGATAATTTTCAAAATTTTAGCTAATCTGCAAATTCTAACCTCTTATTTACATTCGTCAGAGAAAAATACATTAAAATACATTAGTGTAGTGTCCCGGCTAAAAAAATTTTTTTTTTTTGGGTTTTTTGGGTGTTTTTAAAATTTTTTAAGATTTGGTTTTTTGAGATTATCTCCAAAAATTTAGCTAATCTAGCAATTCTGACTTCGGATTCGGATTCAGCGGAAAAAAATACGTAAGAATACACTAGTGTAGTGTCGCGGACAAAGAAGTTTATTTTTTTTTTGTGTGGCTGTGTAATGGACCATTAATGGTTGCCAGTCATTAACCAGCAAAAAATCATTGGCTGCCAATATTGGGCCATTAATGTACCATTGGTCAGTAATGGCAGTTTCCTATTGGGTAATAATTTTTTTTTTTTTTAAAGGTAAAATACGTACTTTAAAACACTTTACATTAAAAAAACGTATTTCCGCATTTGTTTTGAGAAATAATACAAAAATCGACAAAAAACAAAGTTTTGGTGATTATTCCGTATTTTCTCCAGCTGCACGTAATATTACGTGAATATCAGAGTGATCTCATATTGTACACTGTAAAAACAAGTGTCTTATTTTAAGACATTTTTGTCCTCACTTTTAAGACGTTTTAGGGTGTCTTAATTTTAAACCAATGAGAAAGCGTCTTTCAAAGTTATTGACCAATGAAATTGCTTGAAATAATCATAAGACGCTTTCTTAATGTCTTGTGTCTTAAAATAAGACACTTAGAAGACAGCAGTTTTTGCAGTGTAATATTAGTAATATTACGGGTAATATTACAGTGCCAGTGATATTGACGTGAGTTTGAAATTGCTTCCTCAGGGTGATATTGAGGTAATATTACAAAATTATTTCAGGCTTAAACGGGGTTCGAACGTATCTAAGTGAACAAATGTGCACACCTTGGACCTCTCGGCCATCCAGCTCTTGGAATATATTTCAGAAAGTGTTCTTTATATTTTACCAACAAGATTTTAAGGCTATACGTGAAGCAGTGGCGGATCCAGACTTGGTTTCTGGAGGGGGTCATACATGAGAGAGAAAGAGACAACACTATAGTGTTGTCTCTCTCTCTCTCCCATGCAAATCTAAGTTAGCTCCAGGGGGGATTATGACCCCTATGACCTCCCCCCCCCCCGTGGATCCGCCAATGACGTGAAGAAAACTTTCTGAAATAGATTCCAAGAGCAGGGTGGCCGAGAGGTCCAAGGCGTACACCTTTGTTTACTTAGATAAGTTCGAATTCCGTATGAGTCTACAATTTTTTAAATATTATATTTAATGTAAGATAATTTTGTAATATTACTTCAATATCACTGTAATATTACCACAATATTAAATCAATATCACTGTAATATTGCCGTAATATTACCTCAATATCATCTTGAGGCGGACATTCCAATATCACGTTAATATCACTGTAATACACAGTTAAAAATTTTGTGTAAAAAACGGTCCACATATTCTTTGTGTTAAATTTAACACAAAGATTGTGTTAATTTAACATGAAAATTGTGTTAATTTAACATAAACGATTGTTAAATAAACATATAGTTTGTGTTATTTTAACACAAATTTTGAGTGGACCGTTTCGGACATTTAATTTGTGTTAAATATACACAAAATTTTTAGCTGTGTATTACTCTGTTATTTATTTATTTATTTATTTATTTAAGAAATATACGGGTCAATGACCCTTTTTACAAGATAAAATTTACAATATTTTTACTAATATTACAATATGAAATCACTCTGATAATCATGTATTATTTCGTGCTGCTTTGGTTAACGATGATTAACAAAAAAAAAACTTTTTACCAATGGAATATGGTTCACGAGACCTCAAAGAAGAGAACTAAAAAAATATTTAGAAGCCCTAATTTTTAATAGAATAAGAGCAATTTACCTTCAAGCATCGAGGAAAATCGAGTTAATTTAAAAAACCCTTGACAGATTTTTTCATTCTAGGCTTGAAATCTTCAAATTTCATCAGTAAACAATTATCTAAAAAAAAAACTTTTAGTCATATGACATCTTGGTTAAATTTTGTCGAGTATCACCGTGTGGAAGTCTAGTATCTAATGTAAACCATCAAAATTTGACGTCCCTGAAAATTTGCCGCCCTAGGCAGCTGCCTACATTGCCTAGCTAGTTAGTCCGCCACTGTCCTAAGCAAGGGCGTTAATGGATTAACCAAAAATTTTTTAATGTTGTGTAAAACCCATGTTATTTTGCATATAAAACTGTTCATATTTATAAATTTTTAACAAAGACTATAAAAAAGTTAAAGAAAACTATTTGTTACATACTATATTTAACTATTTCTGATTAAAAACGTTTTTACTCGATCTTTTGAAAAACGGCTTAAGTCCGTCTTCGTTTGTTTATTTACTAAATTAATAATAATACAAAAATCATTGCTTTTATTGTGGAAATTCTCGTGCAGAAAATTGTAATGGCGTTGTACAGTCCCAATCTAGCTTCCCTAGAAAATATACTGGCGCTAGACACTTTGACTATATAGCGTCTAGACAGAAATGTAACGTTCGTATATCTTATTGGCTAGATAGTGTGTTTAAATTGGCGCTATATAGTCGTACTAGATATCTCTAGAAAGGTAGAAAAATAATATCTATTTTCAATTGCAAATTCAGTTTGTTTAAACACACTTTTTCACATACGGTTAAACATTCACTAGACTTAAACAATTGAAACTATATTATATAAATAAAATCGCACGACAACTGGGATCGAACCCGGGACCCTTCAGACGCAAGTTGTACGCTAAACCCCGCAGCCACGCTCGCTTAGTTTAAAATATAAGAAACCCTATATTTGAATTACAGTTCAGTTAAAAGTAAGACCATTTACTTTTTTAAAAATTATTTTTTTAATTGTAGGTATTAAAATTTGCCAATGCAATAGCAAATAAAAATTATTTTAAATTATATTTACTCAATGTCTTAATGACTCAAATATAACCCTTGAAGGAAAATTTCGTGGAACTAGCTAGCAGAGCTAGACTGCATGTAAATTTACATTGTAGCTAGCGCTGTTAGGTAGTTCCACGAAGTTTTCCTTCTAGGGAATAGCTACTAAAGTTAATGATCGGAAAAAAGTGTCCAACACATTTTTGTTAAATTAGCGTTTTCCTTGTTTTAAATCGTTATAAACATTAAATTTTATATGTAAAAAAATATTCGGATTTTGGACTTAAAAATTTTTACTTGACAATCGCATAGTACGATTTAAAAAAAAATCATTTTACACTTTTTTCAAATGCTTTTAAATGCAATTCAAAGCATTCTAAACAAAATATTCTTGAAACAAAAAAAAAATTTAAATTTGATTTAGAATTATTCTATTTAGAAAAAAAATTTCATGGAACTAGCTCGCAACGCTAGATACAATGTAAATTTGCATGCCGTCTAGCGCTGCTAGCTAGTGCCACGAAATTTTTCTTCTAGTTCAGCATGAACCTACTTAATATTTATTTATTTATTTATTTATTCGTTAACGGGCTTACAAAGATAAAAATATTAGTACAATCTTGAAAAAAATCACTTAATGTTTTATTGAAAGTGTTTTGAAATGTCATTAAAAGCATTTTGAATAAACTTTTTTTTTTATTTTTTTTTTAATTTGACTTAGAAATATTTTTGAGCAGGAAATATCGACATAAGACTGAATTGAATATGTTTTCATTACTGCGCCGGTATTGCCTTGCCAGAGTTTGGCTGAATAATGTCATGAGCCCTGAATCTGTACCGTGCCGTTTCCCATTGGGTTGAAGAAAATATAAACTGAAAGAGTTTCTAGCACCTAGATCACGCCAGTATAACAGTCCTATGAATGGGAATGCATGACATAACCTATACACTGCAAAAACAGGTGTCTTAAATTGTACAAAAATGTCTTAAAATAAGACATTTTTCGTGTCTTAGACACCAAAAGTATCTTAATTTAAGACATTTTTGGCCAATTTAAGACACTATGTTTTTGCAGTGTATATACTAGATTTATACTCTCTAAATCTGAATTAGTAGTTTTCTACTATGAATTAGTCAAATTCATCGCTCATTTTTCTCTAATTCATATAGTAGAAAACTACTAATTCTTAGTAAAAAACTACTTATTCTTAGTAGAAAACTACTATTTGAAATAGTGAAACTTTACTTTTAAAAAAAGTAGATTTTTGTACTAATTTAATTAGTAGTTTTCTACTACAAAATTAGTAGTTTTCTGCTAATTCTTAGTAGTTTTCTACTAATAATTAGTAAAATTCTTACTATTTTAATAGTAGCTCACTTTTCGCTAATTCATTAGTAGAAAAACACTAATTCAGATTTAGAGAGTAAGTATATCTTGTAAACTAGACAGAATCAAGACCGCCCCAGTCTAGCTTTACTGTAATAGCAGCGCGTGACATAACCTGTATTAGATTTATTAGTGTATCTTAGATACTAGATAGAATCCAGACCGCCCCAGTCTAGCTTTACTATAAATAGCAGAGCGTGACAAAAACTATACTGGCAAAAAATCAATCTAGACTGCCATGACAATTTTCAACACGGGTTTGTAGACCGATAGTAAACCTTTGTACACTGAGAAAAATGTTTAGTCATAGCAAGAAAAATTTGGTTATTATTTAATCAACCAAACTATTTGGTTGAGACAACTAAATTATTTAGTTCAGTGTTGTTTGTTGGCATAACAAAAACTTTTGGTTGTCACAAAAAAAAATTTATTTGGGAGTTAACTAACCCAGGTGCGAATTTTCGGTCGGCCAACACATATAATTACATAATTCACATGTTATAAATTTAATTACACAAATATAATCAGATGAGAATGTAGAAATTTAATATTAATGAAAACCTGAAACAGAAAAATTTCATTAGCCATGAAGATTCGAACCCTGGTTAGTAGATAGGCTGTGGCGTTTCTGGATAAACTAGTGTGTGTCCGTGTGAGCTATGTATGTGTGTGTCTGTGTGAGAGCCAATCAGAAGCGACCTTTACAACGAAATGGACCAATCAGGAGCCAGGATTTTGATGACGTCATAGTGTATACCTCGTTTTAAACTAGGTATGTAACGCGATGCCTAATTAGAGCCCCATCAGGTAGTTGAGGTAAGGAATTTAACCTTGAAAGGGGGGGGGGGGCAATTGCACAATTCTGCGAAATTTGAATCACCGATTTTGCATACGCGTGTTTGACCTTCCAGAACCCTCTAAGCACGTGCGTGTGACCTTGGTGGGGGACATTTACACGTGTAATTTGAATATTTGGAGGGCGGGGTAACCTTCAGAAAGGAAGTGGGGGTAAGGAATTTAACCTTGAAAGAAGGGGGTTTGTCTCAGAGTAAAGTACATAACCTAGAATAAGGGTGGGGAGTACATAAGAATACATCGCACATTTCTGTGAAATTTAATTTACATACGTGTGTATGTGTGTCTGTGTGAGAGCCAATCAGAAGCGACCTTTACAACGAAATGGACCAATCAGGAGCCAGGATTTTGATGACGTCATAGTGTATACCTCGTTTTAAACTAGGTATGTAACGCGATGTCTAATTAGAGCCCCATCAGGTAGTTGAGGTAAGGAATTTAACCTTGAAGGGGGGGGGGGGGGCAATTGCACAATTCTGCGAAATTTGAATCACCGATTTTACATACGCGTGTGTGACCTTCCAGAACCCTCTAAAAAATTTAGATTTTAGGTGGTGGGGGTTACTTTTTTTGCATGTGTGACCCCTGCAGAACCCTCCAGAAGCTTCTAGAACATTCGATTTCAGTGGGGATGGTGGGGGTATTTTTCATTTATTTGATGCGTAATTTAATCTTCGAGAAACTTCTAGAACTTTTTTATCGGGGGTCAGAGAGGTGGGGGGGGGGGGTGTTATAGAAATTCCTATACAGTAGAAGGTGGGGGGTATTTTTAATTTATTTATTTGATGCGTAATTTTGAGAAGCTTTTAGAAGATTTGAGAGTATAAAAGGAGAAACTTCTGGTCGGGAATTTAGTTCTTGTTTAGCAGCTAATATACATGTACATCTTAATAAAAGTGCAAGTAAAAGTTAATGTATAAGCAAACTGTTGAAGAGAATAATCAAAAAGTTCAACTACAAGTGCGAGTATTATTAAAGCATATTAAAGAAATCAAAAGTATAATAAAATATAGAGAAGACAGACTAGCAGTAATACGAACTCTTGAACGTTTATCTGTATAGGAAGACAAATGGATTTCTCAAAATTAAACAAAGCAGTCAGCATACAGTCCATCCAATCTTTAAAAGATTTGGAACCTGAAGAATTTTATAAAATCGAAGAAGAAGAAGAAGAAGAAGAAGGAGAAGATGATGAAGAAGAAGAAGAAGAAGAAGAAGAAGATGATGATGAAGAAGAAGAAGAAGTAGATGATGAAGAAGAAGAAGAAGAAGATGACGAAGAAGAAGAAGAAGAAGAAGATGATGATGATGATGATGATGATGATGATGATGATGATGATGATGATGATGATGATAAAGAAGAAGAAGAAGAAGAAGAAGAAGAAGAAGAAGAAGAAGAAGAAGAAGAAGATGATGAAGATGAAGATGAAGAAGATGAAGAAGAAGACCCTTGAAGGTGGGGCTCATTTAACCTTGAAAAAAGGGGGGATTACATGAAAAATATACTGCGTAATTCTGTGAAATTTGAATCACCGATTTTACCTACGTGTGTGTGACCTTCCAGAACCCTCTAAAAAATTTCGATTTTAGGTGGTGGGGGTTACTTTTTTACACGTGTGACCCCTGCATAACCGTCCAGAAGCTTCTAGAACATTCGATTTCAGTGGAGATGGTGGGGGTATTTTTCATTTATTTGATGCGTAATTTAATCTTCGAGAAACTTCTAGAACTTTTTTAAGGGGGTCAGAGAGGTGGGGGGGGGGGGGTATTTTAAACGCATATTGTCCTATTCTGCGTGCAATTTTTTTTTTTGTGACCTTCGAGAACCTTCTAGAACATTCGATGAGTCATCTCTCTATAAAAAAAAGAGGGGATTATGTGAGAAGTGTGCAAAAGTGGTGGGGTAAACCGAAGATATAAAAAGCGTAGTGTGCCAGTTAAATTTTTCATTTATACACGTTATGCCAAGAGTTGAACAGTTGTAAAAAGAAATCAAAGTTAAATTAAGTGGACTGCTAAAAAGTATTGAAACAATTAAAAAGTTGATAAAGTTTCGAGAAGACACTGAGGTAGTGATTCGAGATTTTAAAGGATTATCTCTGCAAGAACAAGAGAATGGATTTCCAACAGTTAAACCAAGTGGCAAATAGTGTGTTTTCTATTAAATCGATGAAAGAGCTGAAAATTGGTGAAATTCTTCGATTAACAGACTTGAAAAAACTTAAAACAAAATATGGACTAAGAGCTGTAGTGGAAGTTAACGCAGAATATCTAGTGTTTTTACCTCACCGTATGGTGGAAATTTTTTTCCACGATGATGAGGAAACTGTTGCTTTTCTGAAATTAAAAGAAGAAATACACAGAGGACGTGTAAACTTGAAATATTTGGGTGGAAGGTACAATCAGTTTGAATTTCAATCTGCTGACGACGAATAATGGCGTATCTTCCAAGGAATCAAATGTTACTCTGTACGACATACAATCTCAATTCATCTTTTACCAAGCAAGTTGTTGTTGGTGTTAATGTTAATAATTTGCAAAATTTATCAGTAAAAGTGAAATTGTCCGGTGGCTTTCCTCAATCCAGGATTATATTTTCTCCAGAGGAATGGGAACTCTTCACCAATCATTTTACATTGATTTCAAAATTTTTCCAACATGAAATGAATCCACAAATCTTTGACTGTGATGCTTTTCGAATGACATTTACAATCTTCCTGAATGAACGCTTGATTACTCTACAACGAACTGATGAGAAGGATACATCATACCCATTTTCATTGAATGAAACAACGTTTAAAGTATTGAAAAATCTTCTTCCATGTATTAGACAAAATTTAGTGGATATAAAAATAGGACCAGTGCAGTTTGTTGTGAACAATATTATATATTTAACTGCACGATTAGTGCACAAAGAAAATGATATTTGTACAGTTGAAAGTGTAGAAAAGTTTGTAAAAATTAAATTTCCAATGCTTTTAAAAAGACTGCAAGAAGAGAGGTTACGTTATGTATATATTCCAAGATTGTTTTATGAACTCATTACATTTCATTTAAACAATTTGTGTAAAACAATTGTAAATGAAGAGAAAAAAAAATGTGTTAAATAAAAAAATTTTAAAAAATAATTGTGTATTATTATTGAGTTATTGACATGAGAATATGCGCATAATAAAATGAGAACATTTTTTATTTACTAAAAATCATTCTTTATTAAACTAAAAATTTTTTACACAGTATCTCTATTAATCCAGCTATTGTGAGAATTATCAAAACCTAACCATTTTACATAAATTTGATTACCACGTTTTTTAAGTACTTTTTCAATTAAATATAAATCAGAATTTTTAACTAAAGAAATTTCTTGTTGATAAAAACTACCAGATACAGGATTATCTTGATAATCTTTCAGCAAGTACGTCGTTGGTTCAGTGTTGCCAATACGTGTAATTGTAAAGATTTCTGTCGTCCAGTTTGGTGTATAGCCTTTCTCAAAAACATGTTTGAATTTACTGATTCGTACTTTATCACCAATTTTAAATTTTTCTCTCTTTTTCCGGGATTTTACAATGAATTTTTTATACACATTAAATAAGATTTTTCTCTCATTCGTTTTTTTTACATTTTTTGGTTTTATTTTAATTGTTCGATGTACAGTAGAATTGTATGAGAAAATTAAATTTTCTAAAATATCTAACCACTTGTAACTGCCTTGCAGACTAAATTGCATCCACATTTTATTTTTTAATGTCCTATTAAATCGTTCACAAATTGACGCTTTTAAATTACTAAATGTAGAGTACATATTAATTTTATGGTGTTTCATGAGATTTTGAAAGTGCGAGTTGTAGAATTCTTTGCCTCGATCAACATGTAAATGTTTTGGTACACGTCCCTGGTCCAGCACTGACTTCATTGCAGCTGCAACATCTTGACCAGTTTTATTCTTTACAGCTATAGCCCAGGAAAATTTTGAGAAGATATCAATGACTGTCAGGATGTACTTGTAGCCCTTATTTTCCTTTGAATAGGGTTGCATTTCAACGAGATCAGCTTGCCAGGTCTCATCAATGCCTCGAACATCAACACTTCTGCGTTTATAATTTTTTCTTGCTGGCCTATGCAACTCCTTCACCAACTGCAGTTTTAGATCCACCATATTCTTTTTCCAATGCTTTCAACTTGGTTTCCAATTGAGTAATGAGTACTAAATTATTTTTAACTTCTTCACTTAAATACCGTAAAATGCTATTGGTCAGATCGGTTTGAACTTTTATCAAGTCTTGTGTAGATTTTAAATTAATTGCATCGTTTGGATCCTGAGCATCAGCTATATTGCACATTCTTTTTCCCTCAAGATCGTAATGGCCCTGTGAATTAACCTTAAAACCAGCTCCAGAAAGTCCAGGAGGTCCTCGCTGTGCTGTCAAACCTCCACTACGATCGAGATGATGTCCGAACACATCAATGCTCATCTTGAAACTGATGTAAAATAATTGAAAACACCTTCTAATAAATGATGTTTGCCTCTCGAAGCTCCTCGATGATTGATAGAATTTCGTTTGAATGACTCGGGTTTCCAGCCGACTGAGATGCTAAAAGTAAACGTAATCGATCCACCAATTCATTCGGATCATCCCAATACACGTAGTCCAACTGATTTTCCTCTCTTGCAGTCATGTACTGTGGTAAGATACCTGTACCCGAATAACTCTTTCTACCACCACTTTTTCTCGCTGTTGGTTTCGAAATTAGTTTATCAATAAAATTTGTATATTTATAGGATTTACTCTCACGTATTTCACCTTCTGCACTGTAGTGTTTTCTGTGAGCGTTTGTTGTTAGAAGAATTTTCTTATAATTTTTCACGTCCTCAGCTGTTATAATGGATTCTTCGGGAATTTTTTTAAAAATAAGTTCAAGTAAACCTTTACTAGTTGGTAGAGTCAAATCACCAACGTGAATAGAACTTTCACTGAAATTGATCGGTGAATCACCAATGACTAATCTATCTTTTGATAGTTTTCGTACACCATACGTATAATCCAGATCTTTGCTCCTTCTTATCAACTGTGTAAGGTACATTTTTGTATCCTCATCGAGTGAGGTAGTTGGTTGCTCATCAAAACTTTCTAGAGTGCGATCTCCATCATTGAAAGCTGATTTAAATGATGATTCATGCATAGTATCATCATAATTATCCTCATAGCTATCAAATTTTTCTTTCTTTTCATTTTTCAGTGAATCATCGTCTTTTTCTGCTTTTACATTATCCTTGAACGACTCCATGTCACCGACAAGTTTTTCCAGAGGATTCACTATAGGTCTAAAAGTTTCACCCAGTGCCTGCTCAAAGGTCTCTTTACCCAATTTCATCAATTTATGCTTTCGACGAATGACGTCACTCGCTTTTGCCAATTGCTGTGCGAGATCTTTTTGTCTCTGGAGCTGTTCAGTTCTCGAGGACGACATCTTGATTGGACAAGGTCTTGAAGAATACTGCTTTCCACGATTAGTTTTACACCCTTTATTCTGGCTTCAAGTCGTCAGGCTTTAGAAAACAGTCGAAACATTTTCTATACCGACCTTGTCCAAGTTCACTGTCCTTATCAATCACAAGAAACGCATGTTTATCACTATTCCAGCAAGTTGAACACAAGTCTCTAAATTTTGTAAATGTCATGTCTGTGTTGACATGATCATCATAGATGTGCCTGAGGTTCATTTCATCCTGCCTAAACAGAACCAAAAAATTTGCATTGTCTCGAATTAGATGTTTTGGTATTCGTGTATACGTCTGACACAAATAGAAACAGTCAATGTGTCTGTGACGTCCCATTGAGAAAAAGGCTCGAATTCGATCCTGCTTATCGCAAGCCACGTCATCAAAGACTATTACAGAGTTAGGCTGTGCTTCACTCGGTTGAATTACTTCCTCATGTTCACAGTATTGAAAATATTGAATTTCTCCGATTGGTTGAAGAACCTTCTCTAGAAATTTGTACTTGGGTTGATCAAGCGATTTCGAGAAGATGTAGACATTTTCAAAGCGTAGTCCGTTGGGATGCAAGAGTAGAGTTAGTAATGCATTCGTCTTTCCACAATTGGATGGACCACAAAAAATGGCTCTTACTGTGCTGGGTAGAAGATTTCCATGACGTTTTCTTGTACGCTGACTTTGCGTTACTTTGTCAAAATTTGTCACAGGAAGTTTCGTAGTTTGCGCTTCAAACTCCATCTTGATTAGTAGAAAACTATAAATATCAGGTCTTTTATAGTTTCCGTAGCAGTTTGTTTAGAGCCTTTAAACGATCTGGTCAACATCTGTCCCTGACGAACAGTGCTCACATTATTAGACTGATAATTCCTGAGAATGTTTTGTTCAACAGTCTTATTATAAAGGGTGTTGAACTCACTTTGAGATAATTGTTCAAGATTTAGAACGGTTTGTTTCAACTCGGCAGCGTACACTTGTTCAGAAAACCAGTCTGAGACGCTGATCTGGGTAAACTATTGATCCGACTATTCATTGGAGAAGAATGTTGTAAATCATTTTGAACTTGGATATGGTAGAGTAAAGGTCTGGTGGTTCGTGGAAAGGTTCTGTGCAATAAGAGAGCACTAGATCAACTGACACACAAAACCATAAATACCAACCTTTTATAAGTTTTCAAGTCAGTCTATACTTTGTTTTTCACGAGTGAACATAATAAAAGCATGATTGAAACGAGGAAGTCAGTTAGTCTTCGAGAGACCGGCAAGCGAGTTAAACGTGGTCAGGGAGTTTTCAACAAATTAATCAATAATTTACCCTTCGAATTACATATTCCCGGCTATCAGTACTGTGGACCTGGAACAAAATTAGCTAAACGATTAGCACGTGGTGATCCTGGTATCAATCAGCTTGATCAAGCTTGTAAGGAACACGATATTGCCTATTCTCAGAATAGGGAAAATCTTGCAGAGAGGAACGCAGCTGATAGGATTCTTGCTGAAAAAGCTTGGAATCGTGTACTAGCCAGAGATTCAGGGGTTGGTGAAAAGGCAGCTGCTTGGGCAATTACAAACGCCATGAAAGTGAAAACCAAATTCGGAATGGGGCTTAAACCGAGCATAAAACGACGTAAGAAGACCAAAACAATGCTACCATTGAAAACTATTGTGACAGCAGCGAAACAGTCTTTAGAATCTGGAAATGACGCACGATCTGTTATAAAATCAGCTCTTAGAGGAGCCCGTTTAGCTGTAAAACAAGCAGGTGGAAGGGGCAGTGTGAAGAAACCTCGAATTTTGCCTTTATCGAGAAAAGTTGGTGGTTTTCTACCGTTTCTGGTGCCACTTTTTGCAGGCCTTAGTGCCGTTGGTGCTCTGTCAGGTGGCGCTGCTGGAATAGCTAAAGCTGTTAATGATGCAAGTACAGCGAAAAAGAAACTTGAAGAGAGTCAACGACATAACCAAACAATGGAGTCGATAGCACTAGGCAAAGGACTCTATCTCAAGCCTCATCAGAAAGGATTAGGACTCTACCTCAAACCTCAAAGAGAAGGATTAGGATTAAAAAAAAAAAAATGTCAAAAAAAATAAAATTACCGCGACGAGCACTGACTGATGTTGATTTACTTAAATATGCTAAATTGATAAAGATACCACACTTTCGAGGGGTTTTTATGCGAGATGAGCTGCCAAAGAGGGGACCTCTAAAATTTGAATCAGCAGTTGTCAACTTGGATGATAAAAATAGCAGTGGTACACACTGGGTTGCCTATAGAAAGAGTGAAAATAAAATCCTGTATTTTGATAGTTTTGGTAACCTTAGACCACCTACAGATCTTGTAAAATATCTCAGTGTTGCGCGTATAAATTATAATCACGACAGATATCAAAATTATAATACATTTGTCTGCGGTCATTTATGCTTAAAATTCTTGTGTAATCAGCTTAAAGTAAAAAGTGTATTTAATTTATATAAATAAACTTATATTAACTGTATTAACTTTAGTCAAGTGTAAACCACCAGCATGAACGATACACTAACGTTAACTGTATCGGATACTTCCTCCGTCTTGGAAGCTCAGTATTTTCCACCTATTGAACTTTCACCTCATAAAAATTACACTCTGGGACTCGTTGAATTTCTAACCTTTAATTCGATCCCCAATGTAGACATTGGTGAAAATAAATTCTATGTTGGTAAAGAAGAAATTACTATACCGACTGGTAGCTATGAGATAGACGATATTCAACGCTATCTGCAAACAATTCTCAGTCCAAAGGGAATCGACATACAGATTCGGCCAAACAACAATACTTTACGTAGTGAGATTTTTTGTAATCGTGAGATAAATTTTCTGAAAGAAGATTCAATAGCCCATTTGCTAGGATTTGAGGCACAAAAACTAGAAGCTGGTAAATTCTATGAGTCTGACTCCCCAGTCTCTATTATAAGAGTTAATGCACTGAGAATTGAGTGTAGTATTACTACAGGTGCGTATATTAATAATCAGAAAGTGCACACTATTCACGAATTTTTTCCCAGCGTACCACCAGGATATAAGATAGTTGAAGTGCCTTCTCACGTCATTTACCTACCGGTCGCCGTTAAGACCATTGATCAAATTCAGTTGCGAATAGTCGATCAAGACGGACATCTTGTAAATTTTCGAGGTGAAACCATTACAATTAGACTTCACATTAAAGCATTGTAGAAAAAACAGGATGGGAATTGTCTTTAATCGAAAAATAGGCTTCAGCTATAATAGGAATGCAGGATGCCTAAAGGAAATCAGTCGAAAGTCTGCAGTCAAGCTGCTAACACCTCCAAACATTCAGCTATTGAAGAGTCTTGGACTGAAAGTGAAAGAGCAGAGAAGAAGAGACAAAAAGATAAGAAGAGGATAAAAAGAGTCAAATTTATCTGCATTTGCTTCGTTGTTTTACTGTTTAGACGTTTAAAAATTTGTCAAACATGGAAGATGAAATACTAAATATTGCTAAACCAATTATCTATGATGAGTCTATTGCACACATTGAGGTGCATTCTCATTTACCGTACGCCTCTTCAACCTTTAATAACAGCGATGAAATTCGAATTGCCGTTCAAAACCAGGATCACTGTCTTATACCAAGTAAAAGTTCACTTCACATCCAGGGAAAATTGGTGAAAAACAATGGAACACCGGTTACTAGTACCAGCTTTATTATTAATGGGATCTGTCATTTATTTGAGGAAGCTCGTTATGAGATAAACGCTATTGAAATTGACAAAATCAAAAATGTCGGACTCACGAGTCTCATGAAAAATTACGTTTCAGTTTCCAGTGTGCAGAGTAAATATTTGGAGAATGCAGGTTGGTTTACTTCATGCAATGCAGATAACATCACATTAATCGATGATGCTGGTAATTTTGACATATCCATACCGCTGAACCTAATGTTTGGTTTTGCTGAAGATTATCAAAAAATTGTCGTTAACGCTAGACACGAGTTGATTTTAACACGAGCAAGAAGTGATGTGAATGCAATCATTCAAACAGCAGAAGAACAAGTGCAAATTATAATTAATAAAATTGAATGGCTGCTGCCCAATGTACGCTTATCAGATGCACGAAGATTCAAGTTGCTCAAGTATATTGAGAAGGATCCTCTCATTCCAATTAGCTTTCGTACGTGGGAATTGTATGAATATCCATTGCTACCAACAACAGCGAATCACGTTTGGACTGTTAAGACGTCAACACAATTGGAAAAACCTCGATTTGTCATTCTGGGCTTTCAAACGAATCGAAAAAATGTTACAACTAGAAATGCCAGTCACTTTGATCATTGTAGAATAACAAATGTTAAATTGTTCCTAAACAATCAGTGTTATCCATATGGTAATTTGAACCTTGATGTTGATAAAAAACAATACGCTGTACTGTATGACATGTACAATAGTTTTCAATTGAGTTACTACGCTAGAGATCCACAACCATTTTTAACAAAAGCAGAATTTTTAAATTTCGCGCCACTTATCGTTCTTGACTGCTCAAAACAAAATGAATCCTTGAAATACGGTCCTGTTGACATTCGTCTAGAATTTGAAGCAAAGGATAATTTTCCCGATCAAACAGCTGCCTATTGCCTAATTTTACATGACAGAATTGTAGAATATCGACCAATCAGTGGTAGTGTTAAAAAAATAATATAAATTGCATTAAAAGAAAAGAGAGAAGTGGTGGGAGAAAATATATAAATAATTCTGTTTTCGTCTCATTGCAAACAGTAGCAATCAAGATGGATTACATAGTAGACCTTCAAGGCTTCAAATTGCCCGTTAATCAATTTATTTTAAAAGAATTGGCCATTCTACCAGTTGTCAATAAGGAAATAAAACCTTACAGCTTCTCCTTCAAATCACCTTGTGCTTGGAAAGAC
Source organism: Ganaspis brasiliensis (assembly GCA_037103525.1). Lineage (NCBI taxonomy): Eukaryota > Metazoa > Arthropoda > Insecta > Hymenoptera > Figitidae > Ganaspis > Ganaspis brasiliensis. The sequence continues at coordinate 174,887 of JAZKLR010000348.1, read as the reverse complement.
GTTCCAAAAAAATATAAATCTATCAATTGCTGGATAAAGAACAATCATCATGATATATCATGGGATGATGGTACTTTACCACATGAAGTAATTTCAGAAGTACTGAATTGTATGTTGAAAAATTCTTCTATAATTTATGTGAAGGGAGAGGAGAAAAAAAAGTGGTTAAAAAATGTTTTAAATACTCGGACAAAAGTTGTTGATATGCTTGATATTGATTGTCCATCACTACAAAAATTGTATGAAATGTCTGGCGTGATTGAATGTAAGCATCATAATAGTAAAACAAATTTTACGTGTGCTGTTAAAAATGTAATTTTACTGAAAAAATGGTTGTGTGTTTATATTTCACTTAATTTTAACTAAGAAACTAAGAAAATGTTAATTTAATCAATTTAATTTATCCATTGTTGTATGAGAAAATGTATCTAATTTGTCTTAAGTTTTGCTACTCTTGTTAAATTTTTTTAACTGATTCTAACAATAAACAATCTTGAAATTTAAAAAATTTACATGTATTTTCTTTTCCTGTACTTACCTCCATCATAACGCATCATTCTGCTTTTTTACTAATTTCAAATTATTTTAACGTTGAAATTTAAAATACAAGTTCTTCTAGCTTTTTAAATTTAAATAAACCATTTAAAATATTGACCAAATATAGTTTTTGAATAAAATTAAATTATTACTTTTAAGTAATTTTTATATTTATTAATGCTTTACTTAATAAATGTTTTTTAAATATTAGTTTTCCTTTTGTAAAATTCTTTGAGAAAGTTAAAAAATGTTAATAGAATTTTAATAATATGTTTTTGTAAATTTTTTTTTTCAATTTAATATTTTTTCATAAATAAAACACATATTTTTCACTTTTTTTCTATTTATATCACATCACTCTTCTATTTTGTACAAGACTATATAAATATAAAAAGGCACTTTTTTTTACATAATAGATTTATAATAAACACATTTGTGGAAAAAAACGTAGCTCTGCTGATTTGTGGTTTACGAAACAAAGAATTTTGACATTAACAGTTTCTGTCATCTCAGCGTGAAGAATTTACGTAGCAACTGCTTTCTGCAGCATCTCCATTTTAAAGACTCGGGTCACCTCCAGCCCTCTCATAGAGTACAGCAATATTGTTAGTTGCACATATTTAACTCTGAAAAAAAAAAACATATATTTATAAACAATTTATATTATTTATTTACATTAAATACAATTTTTGAAAATTTTAAATATTTTATTCACATTTTTTTTTTTAGAAACTTTGAATAGTTTATTGTCTTTAAGAAATTATTTTAATTCTAATACTTTATATTAACAATTAGGAAATTGAGAAAATATTTTTAATAATTTAATAAACAAACTTACTCGTACTCGTATATCCAATTACATATTTTTAGGACTCTTATAGCCCCAGGGATATGTATCTGTGGTGTTTGAAAGAAGCTGTCTCTTATCATCCTGCCAACTCAAGACAATTTTTCGCTGTTTCACCGTGTGGACTTCATGTTTACGACTTTGAATGAGGAATTGATCTTTCACCAAATTATTGTGGGCATTTAGAGAATGCTCGTAATCTTTAAAAGTTATTGTTTTTAGTGTACCCCTTTTTACACCTTTTGCTCTCTTCTTTTCAGCATTTTGTCCACAAATTTTAAATGTGTACAATTTTGATCGTAGCCCAATAAATTCTTCAATAATTTCTCCACAACATTCATCCTTCATTAGTCCCAAAAATTTTTTATTGACTAGAGGAAGACCGTAGACATTGTTTGGAGGATAGTCTGAGGTGTCGAATTTTACAATATCTCTTTTCATGTACTGATAGAAATCTGGGACTTGCATTTCGTAAATTAAACTATCAGTGTCGGTGTAGAGTAATTTTGCCTTTTCACCGAAATTCTTTTTTATGTAATTGTAGTGAAAATCATAGGTGATAATTTTTGAAATATCCAAAACGCTTAAGCCAGCATAAATTGGTTTATTGAAAGTAACTTTTGTTCTATTCATTTCAATAATCACCATATCTTCATCAAATATGGTACAGCTATTGAAATTCGGTTTACCTATTAGAGTTCTTGCACCGTATCGCCCCTCCCATTTTGTCACTAGTTGAACGTCCTTGTATTTTCGAACGTTCTCCATGGTCTTGCCAAAAACTGAATTGTTCATTAATTTGTAGAAATTTTTTTCAAACTCATTAGAGGATTTTTTACGCAATTCAGTGTTTAGATCGATATAACTCTTTAACCAAGGCTTCTGTTTAAATTGCAAAACTCTGTGAATTTTCGTTAATTTCATACCCAAATTAAGATATAATTTTAAATTTCGATAATGTACTACATATTGCTTCTTGGTGTAAAGAGTTGTCATCAGTTTCGGAATTTTACACTTTGACAGGGGCGGCACAATGTGTTCAGGACACAAGGGTAAATCCTTGTGTGAATCATGCAATTCCTCAGGATATTCCAAATCAACTTCGAGAATATAGCCGACTGGTGAATCATCAGCTACATTCAGGTAGTCAATTTTTGAAATATCCTGCACCCAAGCAAATTTTTCAAAAGGTAAACATTCTGACATAGCCGCACCATATTGATTATTGATATCAAAGTACATGATATATTTCTCGGGTTCGGAAGGATTAAATTTTGATTCCATGTATCTATTGTTTGCCTTTGAGTGCCTATTGCAGCATTGAGAGACGCCACCCCTTATACCGGATTCGATAAATAACAACATTTCAGCATCGGTTAATAGTTCAAGTTTCATTCCTGTAAATTTTAACATTGCATCAAAAGCAAGTCCCGGTGCAGTGTAGTAGTGTAAGGGATCTAGTTTATAGGTAGAGATGCAAGTTTTACGGAAATTTTCAAAAATGTCAGCAAGGAGAAGGACGTCTGTTCTGAGATAAAGATCGGAATATTGACCTAAATTTTGTAAATTAAACGCTTCCCATACGTTTTGTGCATGAAGATAGTCTTCATCCGAAATAGCTTCATTGTTCAATTTTGAGAAAAATGTCTCTTTCGGAGGAAGACACTCTTCGTCCAATCGCGACCATGCATCAATCTACTCATATGGGAATACACCTTTTCTAGTGAGTAGTTGAAATTCTTGGTCATTGTTACAGTGCTTTTTAGTAATTGTCTTTTTGTCGTCTGTTAAGTAAGATGCTAATTTTTCTAAACTACTCGCCATAAAGCGAAAAGAGTCAATAAATCGGAATTTAATTTTTGTATTATCTACATCTTTTGTGAAAGAAATATATTTCTCTTTATTAATGGGTAATAAACCGATTTTTCCCTCAAAACCAGTTGCCAGAGCTCGAATAAAAAAATGAGAATCGTATCCCGATAGATTGTGAAATACAACGGGAATAGTGTGTGAATATGTAAAGTTTATATTGCAGGCTTGATGAGCTGGACCGCGATATTTGCCAGTAAAGTGGCAATGATCACGGTGCTTAATATCATCTTTTAGAAAAGGTTTTTCACAAATGTGACACAATCTTGTAGTTTGAAAATCTATTTCCTGTTGCCTAGTCAGTTTTTCCATGGGGACAATCTTGGAAAAATACTCTCTGTTTACATTTTCAGCAATACATTTTAATTCATTAATGAACCACTGCATACAATCTGGACCGCGATAGAGATTTGTTTTGGATAGTGACTCATCAAAGCTGCACTGTAAATTGTAAGCAATACTGGTCGGAACATGCTTTTGAACGTTGCATGTGTTGGCGTCTGTCTCTGCAATAGGCTCTAAAAGACATTCAATATCCGCATATAGAGCAAATGGGACCTTATCTTTATAGCGATAATTTTTAAATTCAACTGTTTTGTTTTCCTTGTCAGGTAAAATTACCCTACACTTGTTCACTTTTTCACAGGATAATCTGTGTCGTTCAAATGAACATTTTTTCACAAAATGACACAGACATCGGTCACATATTAAAATACTGTGTTGGTGTTTCGTTACTTGAGATTTGACAAGACGTAAAAGATTTTTAATTAAAGCAAAATGATGAATGGATGTTGATTCATCGTTCTCTTTCTTTTCAATTAATAATAAATGTACTAGTCTAAAATTTGGATTTTCTTTACTCAAATAAACCGGAACAATATCTACTTTACCACTATTAGAATCTTCATCTAAACCGTAAACATTTATTCTTAAATTATTTAATTTTTCAAATTTTCTAATATCGGAAAAACTAATTGGAAATGTAAGACCATCATATTTTAATATGTTACTGTAGTGGGGGTATGATTTAAGAATAGATACATTATCTCTAGCAGGAAACAAAAATGCTGTCACTGACCACAAAAAACAATAAGGATCATCATTTTTAATATTAATGACAGCTTTTTTATTTTGAATAAATACTGGTAATTTTACATAAGTGGAATTGCCCACTAGAAATGCATCATACCGATTTATATTTACAACTAAATTTAAAACTTCCTTTAAACTCCAACCTGATTCTTTTTCTTGCAAGTTCTCAAGTTCTACTAGTACACGGTCTTTAACTTTATTATTGTACCAATCATCTAAATCTGTTGAAAGGGAAATGATTGAACTTTTAGTACTAACATGCAGTATATTCTCAATCATTTCACCTTCCTTTAAACTTTCAAATTTACTATAAAAATTAACATTTACCTTCAAATTTAAATGCTCATTTAAACTCTTTTTTACATTCTTAATGGTTAGTGACTTTGCATCCTCCAAAAAATGTCGCACCTCTTTATGCTTTAAATTCACTATTGAACCCGTTATCACCCGATTTTCAAAAGCATTCTCTAAATTTTGCCACTTGATGCGATTTCCACCCTCTTCTTCTTCATTTTCTTCTTCTGTCTCTTCTTGTCTCGTAGCCAGCAAACGTCCACCACTTCTTTCTAGCAATTGTCGAAATTTCTGCTGATAAGCCTTGAGTAATGATAGAGATGCAATGACACTTCGTCTCTCATAAACTGACAAATTTTGTTTATTTTGTCGAAGATATTTATTTACTTTGTAAACACTTTGTTTGTTTAATTTAATTAATGTTTCACACTCCCTGGGGCAAGGTCCCTCTTCATTCACACTAATAAGCCGATATGCTTCTTGTGCACAACTAACATACGTTTTGCACTTTTTGGAATCCATATTTTTTTTTAACAACTTATCCAACTGATGTCTTAATGAAAAATGATGTCAAGACGTTTCGCGAACACTTTATATAGCTAAAATTCGTGACGTCATTTTAATACATCGAATGTTCTAGAAGCATCTAAAGATTGGGGGGGGGGGGGTCACACAGACACGTACACATATGTTAAATTTACCAATGATTCAAATTTTGCACAACACTGTAACGTCATTTAGCTGTACCCCTACGTCAACTCTTATACTACCCCCACCCCCTCCAAAAGTATTTTTTCAAAATATCTCGAAAACGGTGAGAGATACGCAAAATCTGATGAAATTTACGGGGTTCCTAAGGGCAGTCTACTTTTATGAAAGCTATACAATAAGATTTTTCAAAATTTTCAAAAATTGTAAAAACCATTAAAACACGTCAAATGTCATGCAAATTTCTTAATTTCTTGAAAGTATATTACACTACATATAAACTCATGTTCTAAGATGTGTTAAAAAATTTGAAAAATATCAACTCTAATACTACCCCCACCCCTCCAAACGTCTTTTTTCAAAATATCTCGAGAACGGTGAGAGATACGCAAAATCTGACAAAATTTACAGGGTTCCTAAGGGCAGTCGACTTTTATGAAAGCTATTCAATAAGATTTTTCAAAATCAAAAAATTCAAAAATTTTAAAAATTTTAAAAAATTGTAAAAACTATTAAAACACGTCAAATATCATGCAAATTTCTTACTTTCTTGAAAGTATATTACACTACATATGAACTCATGTTCTAAGATGTGTTAAAAAATTTGAAAATATCAACTCTAATGCTACCCCCACCCCTCCAAAAGTCTTTTTTCAAAATATCTCGAGAACGGTGAGAGATACGCAAAATCTAACGAAATTTACAGGGTTCCTAAGGGCAGTCTACTTTTATGAAAGCTATTCAATAAGATTTTTCAAAATCAAAAAATTCAAAATTTTAAACATTTTTCAAAAATTGTAAAAACCATTAAAATACGTCAAATCTCATGCAAATTTCTTAGTTTCTTGAAAGTATATTACACTACATATAAACTCATGTTCTAAGATGTGTTAAAAAACACAGGCACACATACACACGTATGTAAATTAAATTTCACAGAAATGTGCGATGTATTCTTATGTACTCCCCACCCTTATTCTAGGTTATGTACTTTACTCCGAGACAAACCCCCTTCTTTCAAGGTTAAATTCCTTACCCCCACTTCCTTTCTGAAGGTTACCCCGCCCTCCAAATATTCAAATTACACGTGTAAATGTCCCCCACCAAGGTCACACGCACGTGCTTAGAGGGTTCTGGAAGGTCAAACACGCGTATGCAAAATCGGTGATTCAAATTTCGCAGAATTGTGCAATTGCCCCCCCCCCCCTTTCAAGGTTAAATTCCTTACCTCACCTACCTGATGGGGCTCTAATTAGGCATCGCGTTACATACCTAGTTTAAAACGAGGTATACACTATGACGTCATCAAAATCCTGGCTCCTGATTGGTCCATTTCGTTGTAAAGGTCGCTTCTGATTGGCTCTCACACAGACACACACATACATAGCTCACACGGACACACACTAGTTTATCCAGAAACGCCACAGCCTATCTACTCTGGTTTTCCAGCTGCTAGTCCATTAAGCTACTTTTTTTTCAATTATTTATTCAACAATATAAAATTACACATCTTTAACAATGCGACGCAATAAACAAGGAAAGAACGCCATTATCACACACATATCCATACCTAAATGTATCAATATTTTCGAACGGACAATTGTCCCTCGTCGAATACATTAACTTTTATATAATACAAAATTTATTTTTTGACCTCTAACATCTATTCAATCTGTTTTAAAGTAACGATTTACCTATTTATTTATCTAGAAAACTTTTCCTTTGTGGAAACTAAAAACTAGACCTACTCGTCAAAATATGACCCCCCCCCCCCCTCCTACATTGAATCAAAAGGAGTATGGCGAGCCTCGTGTGTTTGTTAATGTACACACCTAATAACTATCAGTAATTTATTTATATTTTCATATACCATTTATATACAATTTTTACAATTTTATACACTTTTATACATTCCACTTTGATTACAATAAAATAACAAACTTACATCGAAAAATTTGTATTTATATATCTTTTGAATAGCTCTAACATCTGTTACTGTGATCCAATCAGCCACCAAAACAGTCTCTTTCTCCAAATATAACTAACGCCTCTATTTTTTCGTGACATGCTCATTGAATATTTCAGTTCGATCACCGGATCATCCAATATGTCAATCATATTATACCTGATCCTTCTGTCGTATGCGTGCCGAGCCACGTGGTACAAGATCGGCACGTTATCCTGGTCTTGTATAAAATCGTTTTCGTCTAAATATACAAAAGTTTCCACTGTTAAATACCCTTTCTCAATCATATATCTACTCCTCTCTTCCCTCAAATCAAAGAGCGACGGTATCAGCTGATTATCGCGATTCTTGTGCGCCCTCTCGATATGAAATCGTATCAGGTCCACAATGAATACATCGATACGAAGTATATCAGCCGCGTCGTACACCCTTTGATTCGAGATGTGCGTTACGAAATTAGTTCTCGGGTCCCTAAATAACCTTGTGCAAATCCTTAAGCAATTCCTTTCAAACAATCTTAATTTTCCATTAAGCTACCCACCAGCCCATGAGAGATATGAATGAGCAATAAGAAATAAAGCTTATAGCTAGACAGTTCAGTAACACAGACCGTTGGCCCAATTATCAGACCCAGGTTCGGCCGACCGTCTGATATTGGTTTTTATTTAGATTTTACTTATATTATTATCGGCAGCTTACTTACAAACTAATCACCCATTTTTTTAATAATTGTTTGGTTGTCACAACCAAATTATGTTTGGAGGTCACAATCAAATTATGTTTAGTTGTCACAACCAAATTATGTTTGGATCAACCAAATAAGAGCAGCAAAATAATATTGTTGCCCCAAACAACTTGTAGTGTTACGCCAACAATATCGTTTTTTTATACCAATCAAAATATTGTTGTTATAACCAACAATGGTCAATTAAAAAATATTGTTATTAAAACTAAACATTTTTTCTCAGTGTAGTAGAAATGAAAATGCTGATAATAATGCATTAAATTACTTATAACTTACAAATAAATCTTAATTTTAAGATTTCTCAAAATGTCTGTTTCCGACTTAAGCCGTTTTTCCGGCGAACGGTTCATATATCTTCATTCCGCACGGTTCCCTGAAATGACTTTTAGAATATAAAAATATTGACCAAACGTTTGGCACCTACTGTGCTTTAGTAAGACCCTAGCAGTGTTAAAAAATACAGTTTCAAAAACATTCCATCAAGGTAAAAAAAAAGTTCATTTTATGCGTTTCGGGTCTCAATTAACGAGATAAAACACATGTAACTGTCCACGTGAAAAGATGCCTTAGCTTCCAAAAGTAAATTTTACAAGGTGAGCATTCAAAGTTGCAGCAATGCATTGAAATCAAAATAACATACATTCTTGAACTAACGCAGTTGGACACAGCAACAATTTAAAAATGATACCAGCTATTGGTTGTTACATCCCTCTAGATGGTTCTGCCATCCAAGTGTGTTGGACAGAACAGCTGATTCAATTGGCGACTGCCCTACGATCAGATTGCACCTGCGCAAAGCTGTTCATTTAAAACTTTGAGGTTAAATTATACAAAGCGCTCGATTTTTTAAACTCAAACACTTTTTTTACTTATATATGTTACATTTAGGAAACTACTGTTATTGAAAATTAGATTTTGACGCAATACGATACATATTTTATAAATTTCAAATTGTAAAATAACATATATGAGTATTATATACGATTACCACAAATATAAAATTTGAATTGAAATTTATAAAAGTTTTAGTATCTTACATCTGTTTTTTTTATTTCTCGACCAATTCAAGATAAACAGAAAAATAACCAAACTTCTAAATCAAAAGTTACAAAGATAGGCTCAAAGAAAATGTGCATTATTCTAGGCCATCTAAGCAGCCTATTTTTGAACAAACCTTATTTTCGAAAAAAATTTATAAAATTATTTCATATCTCCTAACTACTTTCTCTTTTTTGTACATAAATAAAAACCAGATTACAAAAAACTGGCCTTTATATCACATGTAGCAGATATGGTCAGACAAAACGAGTATTATTATAGCATGAAAAGTGATGAGTTACTAACAACACCATTCTTGGATGAAAAATATTTCTAAATTTTTTTAACTTATACTGACTGTTTTTCTTTAATTGCTTATAAATAAGAACCAAATTACAAAGAACCGGGCGTTTATATCAATTCTAGAAAATTTAATCAGCTTAAAAGTGTATTTTTCAAACATGAAAATCGACTAGTTTCTAACAACACTTGTCTTGGCGAAAAATATTTCTAAATTTTTTTGGCTCCACCTAACTTTTTTTTCTTTATTGGTTTATTAATTCGAATCAAATTATAAAAACAGGACGTTTAAATCAAATCTAGAAGATTTAATCAGCCAAAAAGTGTATTTATCAAACATGAAAATAGACTAGTTTCTAACAACACTTCTCTTGGCCGAAAAATATTTCTAAATTTTTTTGGCTCCACCTGACTTTTTTTTCTTTATTGGTTTATGAATTCGAATCAAATTAAGGAAAACTGGACGTTTAAATCAAATCTGGAAGATTCATTTGACCAAAAAGTGTTTTTTTCAAACATGAAAAACGATAAATTTCTGACAACAATTTTCTTGGACGAAAAATCTTTCTACATTTTTTTGGCTCCACCTTACTGTTTTTTCTTCAATTGTTTATGCATTCTAACCAAATTACAGAAAACCAGGCCTTTATATAGAATCCAGAAGATTTAATCTTCCAAAAAGTGTATTTTTCAAACATGAAAATCGAAGAGTTTCTAACAACACTTGTCTTGGGCGAAAAATATTTCTAAATTTTTTTGCTCCACCTGACGGTTTTTTTAATTGTTTTTGAATTTGAACCAAATTACAAAAAACTGGGCCTTTAAATCAAATTTAGAAGATTTAATCAGCCAATAAGTGTATTTTTCAAACATGAAAATCGACTAGTTTCTAACAACACTTGTCTTGGGCGAAAAATATTTCTAAATTTTTTTGCTCCACCTGACGGTTTTTTTAATTGTTTTTGAATTTGAACCAAATTACAAAAAACTGGGCCTTTAAATCAAATTTAGAAGATTTAATCAGCCAATAAGTGTATTTTTCAAACATGAAAATCGACTAGTTTCTAACAACACTTGTCTTGGGCGAAAAATATTTCTAAATTGTTTTGGCTCCACCTAACTTTTTATTCTTTATTGGTTTTTACACCTTGTTAAAAAGTGTTTTTGAGAAAAACGTATAAGAAGACCAGATGTACAAAAATTGTACTTAAAGTTTGGCATCGATTCTAAATATTTAAACGCAGTTTTAAAAATTTATCAATTGACATTTCTTATGGCTCAGAAATCGCTCTTTCAAGTAGTGTATTGGAAAAGTATTGCAAATTTAAAAATAAACAAATTACAGATGATTATTTAATAAAAAATATAAATTTTGGAGCCTGGACAAACAAACGCTCAAATATTCATAACTTTGTCAAATTTTCTTCGATTGACTAAAAATTTTAACACAATATTCTAGAGATATTATTCATTCAAAAAAAAAAAATGCAAAAAAAATTTAATACCTTACCCCCCCCCCCCCCCCACCCCTTAATGTATATTATATAATTTTTTCGATTTGTTTATCCAAAGAAAAAAGAGAGTTACTTTAATTGTTGTAATTTATAACTATATATTTTAATACTTTTTTACTTGACAAATAGAATTTTATTTGTGTTAAAACAACATTCTAATTTGAATATTTACTTGGCTTTAAAACAATACATAGTTTTTTATTTTAAATAAAATAATATACTCAGTACCTATGGTACAAAAGGGCCATCTTAAAAGCACGTGACTCTGACCATGCATAAGGGCATGCATGTATAAGGGCACTCAAAAGTGCCCTTATACAATAGAATTGGGTAATGTATCCATTTTATTGTTTCGTGGACATTTGTAAATTGGCTGCCACATCCAATTCTCATCCATCCAACAAAAATAGTTCTCCCAGCCATCTAATTGGATGGCGCTGGAGAGTCCAACAGAAATAGCTGTCCCATCCAATAGACAGGTGCAGGTATCCAACTATTTTTCTGCGTGCACATTTCAATTCAATGTTCTACTAATCTAATTAATAATGATAGACCATACTTTCAAAATAAAATATTATGAAGGTGGTTTTAGCTTTAAAAAGTATACCCTGTATTATATTTCACGTTCGTTCAGGTTAAATAAACTTAAAGTTAAAGGACGAAAAATGTTTTGAAAATAACAAAAAGAAAATACAAGAAAATTTAAGAAAAAATGTACATTAAAAAAACAATTTGTTAAATAATGAAAAATAACATTCTTTTTAATTCGCTTACAATTTATATATAAATAAAGTAAAGGCAGTCTGGAGATGCCAAAAAAATTTAAGAAATATTTTATGTCTATGAAAAGTGTTGTTAGAAACTAGTAGTTATTCAAGTTTGAAAAATACACTTTTTGAATGATTAAATCTTCTAGATTTGATTTAAAAGCCCAGATTTTTGTAAATTGGTTCAAATTCATAAACAATTGAAAAAAAACCGTCAGGTAAAGCCAAAAAAATTAAGAAATATTTTTCGTTTATGAAAAGTGTTGTTAGAAATTAGTCGTTTTTCATGTTTAAAAAATACACTTTTTGGTTGATTAAATCTTCTAGATTTGATATAAACGTCAGGTTTTTTCTAATTTGATTCGAGTTAAGAAACCAATAAAGAATAAAAAGTTAGGTGGAGCCAAAAAAATTTAGAAATATTTTTCGCCCAAGACAAGTGTTGTTAGAAACTAGTCGATTTTCATGTTTAAAAAATACACTTTTTGGATGATCAAATCTTCTGGATTTGATTTAAACGCCCGGTTTTTTGTAATTTGTTTCTAATTTACAAGCAATTAAAGAAAAACAGTTAGTATAAGTTAAAAAAAAATTTAGAAATATTTTTCATCCAAGAATGGTGTTGTTAAGTACCCCCCGAGGACCTCCTGCAGAGGAACCCTCACATGCGTTTAAGCCATTTGAAATTTATAAAATATGTATCGTATTGCGTCAAAATCTAATTTTCAATAACAGTAGTTTCCTAAAAGTAACATATATAAGAAAAAAAAGTGTTTGAGTTTAAAAAATCGAGCGTTTGGCATAATTTAACTTCAAAGTTTTAAAAGAATTGTTTTGCGCAGGTGCAAACTGATCGTAGGGCAGTCGCCAATAGAATCAACTGTTCTGTCCAACACAATTGCAGGCTTCGCACTCCCCAACTATTTACTACTTTTTGCTACTTCTTTCATGAAAAGCTACTTTTTGATACTTTTTTCGGCCTAAAGCTTCTAAAAACTACTTTTTTTTAAAAATTATGGTAAAAAAAGTATTCAGTTATTTGATTATTAATTTTATAAGAGCAAAAATTTATTAATTTACAGTCAAACTTCCATACGGCGGAAAGAAATTTGATGTTTTCGCAGTAGAAAGATTCTTTAAAATGCTATTAGTGAGTGAACGTTCAGGAATGTAACAACCATTTTAAATCATAGGATCTTTAAATATAAAATGGAAATTATAATAATTATTAAGGAATAATTTATCTATTAATTTAGGCTGCAGTGAGAAATAAAAATTTATATAACAATTTGCACAAGTCAGTCTTCTATCGTTGAAATCACATGTTTGGAATTATATTATTTTTATTAATAAACTCTTCGAATTTTTCAATAGTGAAAAGTTATAATTATTTTACAAAATTACAATAGGCTTAGTGGGGGTAATTTGGGACAAACTATACCTTGCTGACAATTGACAATCAAAAAAATGGCAAATATACACTGAGAGAAATAGATGCTATGGGGTACCATCTAGATGGTACCAAATACCATATCTGATCTTACATATACGGACAAGAATCTAGATGGTACAGGATAGCATCTGATAGCATCTGCATGGTACGATGTAGCATCTAGATGGTACGGTGTAGCATCTCTGATAGTAGAGTGTAACATAACCTCTCTACCATCAAAGATAGTAAAATTCTTACCATCTATTTCTCTCAGTGTACGTATTTGACAATTATTTTTAAAAAATTTCTACAATTGCTTTGTAATTTGACTTATATAGTAACTTGAACTACAAGAAAAAGAGGTTATTTTGACAACTGTTAAGATGAAATAATAAAGCACATTAATGATTTAGATAACATAAATTTCCTCATTGGTAATTGTTAAAAACAGTCTTATTTACTTATATTAATTAATTATTTAATTAATAAGAACAAAATGTTGGGTGAAAATTACTTTTAAAACTTACTTGCAAAATGTCACAATTTTCAAAGTTCCAATTAAAGTTTTCTATTAAGAATTCAAATATTTTAGTATTAAATATTATTTCATCTTGAGTCTTTCATAAGACGTACTTCCTTTTTAATTTTATAATGGAGAAATATAAACACTTTTACCTTAATTATTGAAATTTTGAGAAGAAGCAGTGTTTTTGAACTCTAATAACTCATCACCAGAGGGGTCGAAAAATCAAATTTTGGTTTTAAAATTCAAGTTTGACCCGCCTTTCCATAGTATCAAAATTTGGTGTTGGAGAATCAGCTACTTTTTTACTTTTTACAATTTGAAAAATGTGTTTTCCGAGGTGCTTTTAAATACGAATTTGAAGGTTAAAATGCAAGTAGTTTTGTAAAACTGAATTTAGCTGCTGCCAGATTGTGAAATTTAAATTAAAATTTTGTTACTTTGAAAATTTTGACATTTTGCAAGTAAGATTTAAAAGTATTTTTCACCTAATATTTTGTTATTATTAAGGGGGTCACCCCATGTGATAGGTTCGAAAAATCGAATTTTTTTTTTCGTCATATATCGCACCTATAACATATGCAGAATATGTGGGTAAAGTGATTTAAACATATTCGTCGCTGTTAAAAATTTTTGACAGTGAGAAGGCAAGATGTTCGAGCGCGCGGTCAAGCTTTCAACGAAGTGTGTCACTGAACCTTTTGTGTCGCTTCTGTTTTTTATCCACGAATTTTATTATTAACAACACATATATATAAGTAATGAATAAATACATTTAGAAAAACTTTAGTTTCCTAAACTATATTTTCGAATATAACGGCTGTTTTAGTAATAGTTTGGAATTCATGGCTTTATTCGTACTTGAACTTTGAAACGCGTTTTTCTCGAAACCACATTTTTCGAACTGGCGACCATGATTTCTCAAAAACGACTTAACCGATTTCGTTCAAATTTATAGAGTATATTCAGCTCATGTGTGGCTATCGCCCGAACCAGGATAATTGAAAAAGGTCAAGTCGTTTTTTTTATATACAAGAAAATAGACGCAAAAAATCGCGTTTTTTTAAAAAAAAATTCAAACCCGCGTAAAAAATTCAATTTTTAATATTTTTAAAATATCCTGGTTCCGGCGATAGCTACATAACCACAGATTAAAATGCTATTTCATTTTTTGATTTCTGTTCAGCCAATCATTTGGAATCGTGGTCGCCGATGGACCACTTTTTTATCACCAAAGCCACTTTACAGTGTTATAAGTCGTAAATATTGAAATATTTTTAATTGAAAAAATTTGTATTTGTAGTTAAAATATCACTAAATATATGGAAAAAAGTCCGAAGTTCTAAGTTTTCATGGTTCTGAAAAAAAATTTAAGAAAAAACGCTTAAAAAACGTCCCGTCACATGAGGTGACCCCCTTAATTCAATAATATTAATTAATATATGTAAATAAGACTGTTTTTAATATTACCAATAAGGAAATTTATGTTATCCAAATCATTAATGCGCTTTTTTATTTCATTTTACCAGTTGTCAAGATAACCTTTTTTTCTTGTAGCTCAAGTTACTAAGTCAAATTACAAAGCAATTGTAGAATTTTTTTTAAAAATAATTGTCAAAAACGTATTGTACAGACAACAAAAATAAATATTACAAATTATCAGATTTTTGTAGAATTAGTCCGCAACGACTTTGGGTGAAATATAATGGTTTGACTCATAATTCATTTTTCTCATTATTAAAAGATTTTTATTTTGTTTTTGATATT
Source organism: Ganaspis brasiliensis (assembly GCA_037103525.1). Taxonomy (NCBI): domain Eukaryota; kingdom Metazoa; phylum Arthropoda; class Insecta; order Hymenoptera; family Figitidae; genus Ganaspis; species Ganaspis brasiliensis. Next base: position 159,488 of record JAZKLR010000348.1, on the reverse strand, counting down.
GTTTGCGGTAGTATTTTGGGTGCTAAAGAAGTGTTTAAAAATGGTGCGAAACTTTTGGGCATACTTATTTAGCACCTTCAATACTAAAGAAAAACAGAAATCTAAAAAATAATATCTTTTTTCGATCGACCGAATTTCTCATGGAATGCCCCAAAAAAATAATCGCTCATTAATTTTCTCAATTGATTTCTATTTCTAAGAGTTTTAACTGTATTTTCATATCTTTTCTCGATTTTTAAAAGGTCCAGAACATTGAAAAAAGTTAGTTGTTTATAAACAATTTTTTTTTTAATTTTCGAGTAAGTCGAAGTCTGTTTTATGTTTCTTTGATTCTATCCAAGGTATACTTGAATCGGAAAACTCATTTAAGAAATATAAGCTTTTATTTAAAAAGTGTGTAAAATTTTCATTTTGCAATAACTTTTATAATCAAAATTTTAAAAAATTTTCGTTTGGTAGTAACATTTTTAGAATCTAAAATAATAATTTTTTTAATATTTCGATAAAAAGAAAAATCCTTTTTTTCTATGAGAGCTGATTTCACTAATTCTGATTCCACTAGAACTTTTCGGCCCTGAATTTGATGGCACGCACACAGTCATAACTCTCAACGATATAGTCCCTTCAACACTTGCCTTATGAGTTTCCGCCGTATGGAAGTTTGACTGTATTATAACAATAATTTGTTATTTCAAATATTAAATAAATCTGAAACGTGCTGTGACTAAACGAACATCTAACACATTCATGTAAAATGAAAATAATAATTAATAGTAAAAATAAATCAAACTTATCTTATTTTCTATTTGGCTACTTTTTACTACTTTTTTTAATCATGCAAGCTACTTTTTCCTACTATTTTTGAACTCTCAAAACAGTGCGAAGCCTGCAATTTGATTGCGGAACCATCTAGAGGGATGTAACAACCAATAGCTCAGTGGCGGTTTTACGTGGGGTGATTGGGGCGACCGCCCCCCCCCCCCCGAGAATCTTATATTTGTATAAGAGAGAGAGAGAGATTGCACTATGGTGCTATCTCTTTCTATCCCATATATCGCCCCTCTCGAACATTTTGCCTAAAGCCGCCCCTGCAATAGCTGGTATCATTTTTAAATTGTTGCTGTGTCCAACTGCGTTAGTTCATTTATCATTTTAGATAGTTGTTACAACAATTTTTCTCTCAACCAATAAAAGTGGATGTAGTAGCTAACTATTTTTCTGCGTGTATGTCTTCAAAGGTTTGAAAATAGGTTACTCGTTACTTAATTACTAAATTTTAGCTTAAACCTTTAAATTACTTATGCTTTTTACAAGAACGAAATATGTGATTCGTTTAACGGAAAACATGTGTAATATAAATTGCCTGTGAAATAACAATTAAATATTAAAATTTGTGCTGTAAACTTACAATAATAATAATATAATAATAATAATATTATAATATTAACAATAAAAGCAGTAATTATGGTTAGCTAGAACGAGAATAATATTAAACTTATTTTGCTTCATTTCGCTTGTATTACAAATAATATCGCGTTGGTTTTTTATTCTATTTAAATTTGAGAAAGAATTTTATTGCATGGTAGTTTTGTTTTGCCTTTTTTGTTGCACTGAACTTTTAATAAGCATTTTATCAATAGGAGGCGTCGAACTTATAGAATAGGAATACCTATCAATTGTAAAATCGCCTTTGTTAATTATGAAATAAATATTCTATAACAATTTAGTTCGTCATTGACTTATCCTCATCCCAAATCAATTTCTTTATTTAAACTAATTTAAAATGAGGAACATACAGAATATTTTAGAAGGCTTCTATCTTAGACGTAATAATAATAAAAATATTTATTAATTCTGAAACGTTTCCTTCCATTATCATAACAAATAGCCGTTATATAATTTAAAAATTACAAGATGTCACAGGTATGAACAACTCCTTATTAATAATTTTTTATGTTCCTAGACATTCAATCGTGGTGGGAGGTGCCCAGTATAGCACACTTCTGTTCCTTGTTTAGAGACGCCTTCAACCTTCTGGACTTTGACATCGAGGTACTAAAATAGATCATTTGTGCCGTTCGCTCAAAGAATCACCTAAGCCGACTTAGGTGCTTTTTTCAAATTTGCAGGGATCACAGTTCCTCTTCTTTTTTGTCTAATTGTCTCTTTTCTCCTTTTTTTAAAAAGAAAATTACCTAAAACACCTAAAATCAAGATTTTTCTCCCATTTGACCCTTATACTAAAAAAAAATATTTCCGTGGAACTGCGATAATTATGGGTAGATTGGCTATATTTTATTGCTGATTTGGGAACTGCCATACTGTTTTATGTATTAACCATACGACTGTGTGATGGCTCTCTAAATTTCTTAGAGTGAAACCTCACTCCAGGCAAGAGTGAAAATTGAGCCACTCCATATGGAGTGAATGTTCACTCATTGAAAGAGCGAATTTATTCACTCTATAGATAGAGTGACGAGTTCACTCTAATTAGAGTGAATTTTTCAGCTGATTTAAAATGGCGGCTCATTCCTCTTAGATCAAATTTCCCACTCCAATTTTAGATTGGGTAAATTAAAGCTTTTGGAAATTTGCATAACATAACTTTAAAGGAATAATATCTTATTTTTGAAAAATAAAAATAATAAATAAAAATAAATATTGAATCTCTTGAATAACTTTCTGTCAGTACTGTGGTATTTTCGTATTTATTTAGTCTCAAGGATATTTGTTATTTATATTATTTTATAACATTTTATTATATTATATTTACAAATACAACATACAACTTAATACTAACGCTAAACTTATATAATTAAAATATTTGACGCTGAGGGGTCTCGAACGTGCGACCCCCAGGCCTAAAGCCCAACGCTCTAACCACTATGCTATACGCTCGTTGGTACAAAACTTACGAACTGCCGTTATAAGTTATACGTGCTTACGTTCACTCAAAACAGAGTGAAAGTTTCACTCTAAGTCTTGGAGTGAATATTCACTCCAACCACTGGAGTGAATTTCTGCATTCTTTCCATTAGAGTGAGCGATTTCACTCTTTTAGAGTGAACTTTCACCCTATCTGGAGTGAATGTACATCTCACTCCTAAATTAGAGTGAAATATTCACTCTAAGAAATTTAGAGAGGAAGCACTTGATATTTGAGATGGTGAAACGATATAATCGACAGTGGCACACCGATGCATTATGAGAAATTCATACGTATAGTTGTCAAACTTCTACATAACCTGTCAAGCATTCTTAAATGTCTAATCTGATCACAGTATTTTTTTCACTGTATGGAAAAGTGAGACATGAAAATAATGACAAGGAGTATGTTATTACTTTCGTGTCATTTTTTAGCTACCACACAAGAAAAATGATAAGGCAAAAAATGCATTATTTAAAAAATTATTATTATTATTATTTATTTTATAACAATTTCATATACACATGCATGGAGCACCATTAGGTGCTGTAGAGTGTGTAGAGTAAGTAGAATACAATTGCGCACACCGTGCAGGAAGGACGATATTATCAACTTTTATTGTGGCAACCTTTTGAATAGTGTTTTTCTTTCTACAAATTTTATTCGTGTTTCATAAGGAGGATATATCTCTAGAGTACAAAATTGTCAATAAATCACCTATTTAAGCAATCTTTATAAAATAATTATTATTTAATTTGAGATTTTATATATCGCCCAAGAAAATTAAAATAAAGTCTCAAACTTTTCTTTTGACGGTGACATCCTAATTTTAGGGGTGTTCCATAAACTGCTTTACACATTTAAGGAGGAAGGTGGTCGTTCTTCCAACTACAATTTTTAACTCAATGGAAGAGGGAGTATGGTCAAAATCACGATACATATATGTGAAGTGTTCTGGGTAAAATAATGATGAAATTTTCTACCAGACTATGTTACGTTGTAGGTGATTAATGGGTTTTAACCCATTAATGCCGGGGTCAGAACTGTAAGTGCTACATAAGAAAAATCAATGAAAATAAGGATATTTTGTCTAAAAATGTTTAAAAATGTAAAAAAATATTAAATTTGTTTCTCTTTAAAAAATTTTGTTGTTTTTTAAAATCATATTTGACAAAATATACTTATTTTTACTGTGAAACTAAAATTGAAAAAAGTTTCTTTACCCTTGCAAACATTTTTATTTTTACATTTTTCACCATTTTTTGACAAAATACCCTCGTTTTTAATGATTTTTCTGATCCATCACTTACATTTTAGGCCTTGGCATTAATGGGTTAATAGCGCGAGTTGTTTGCGGTTGCAGAATTTTTTGCTGTGATGTATACCTACACTGAGAAAAAAAATGCTACTGAATCAATGGCATATGTCTTTGATTCATTAAATAGCGTCATTGAGGACTGACATTAGCATATGCTATTAAATCTAAAGCGCTGATTTTAATGACTCTATCATGTCGCTTCTATTGAGTCAAACCATAATTAGTTGAATTATTAGCAAATTGTTTTGAATCATATGTATACTCAGTAAGTTTAATAAAATAAATTTTATTATATCAATAAGTCATACCTACAGAAAAATAGTATATTATAATGTTAACCCTGAAGTAGCAGTTTTTTACATTATATGCAGATTCTTTTAATTTAATAGCGTGGTGCTATCATTTTAATAAGCTTATGACTTTAAAGCAATAACATTTTAATTTTGGGAAATAAAAATAATGAATCAAAATAAATATTAATTCTCTTCGATTAGTAACATCTTATCAGTTGTGTGGAATTTTTGTATTTATTTATTATATTTAACATTTATTATTTATACCATTTTATAACATTTTTTAGATTATGTTTATACATACAACATACACATCTTAAATCTAACGCTCCACTTATAAGTGGAGTCATCTGGGTGGAAATCACCATATCTCTGAATTTTCAAACGTGCCGATCAGGTAGGTTTCTAGTTCACAAACCCAAGTGAATGTTACTCCTGATTGGCCAATAAGTTTGACGTCAAAAATTCAGGGAAAATTTGAAATAGTTAAAACTAATAAGACACCGATATAGGTGAAAAAGACTGTAAGAAGATGTAACCAGTGACCCTGTGTAGCTCAATGTTAGAGCATTCGACCGGCAATTGAAAGACCTGGGCTCGATCCCCATCGCAGTAGAGGTTCATTTTTTCACAGTTTTTCAATTTTAAAAATATAAATTAAAATATTTGACGCCGAAAGGTCCGGAACGCGCGATTCCTGGACTTAAAGCCCAGCAACGCTCTAACCACTCTGATATACGTTTGCTAGTAGACGTTTTACGAATTTTCTATATAAGCTACACCAAAAGGTGGGGGTAAAATATTGCCAAGACCTACGCGCTAATGGGTCAAACATAGTGCCTAACGTTTTAAAAGTATCTGCTATTGGGAGTCCGCAAAAACCATTGGCGGATCCAGGGGGGGGGCACGGGTGCTTGCTTCCCCCCAAAGAGAGAAAGAGAGAGCACTATAGTGCCACCTCTTTCTCTCTCATATAATACCCTCTCCAAAAACTTTGTCTGGATCCGCCACTGGAAAATACGCTGCTTATTCGAAACGAAAGCATATGCTATCAAATCTAAAGCAGGGTGTTTACAATTTTACATTTTCTTATATGATTCAAATACTCAAATTTTTTTTCAAAAATACCATGAAAACATTTTAAATAAATATTAAAATACAGTCAAAATTCCATACGGTGGACTTCTATACGGCGAAAGCTCTATCGGTGAGAGTTATGACTGTGTTCGTGCCATTAAATTCAGGGACGTAAAGTTCTAGTGACACTTAGTTTTAAAGAAAAGTAATTATATGTCGCCAAATAATAGATAGTCAAAATAGTCAAAATGTTGTCAAAGAAAAACTTCAAATTTTCAAAAAAAAAAGAAGTTTTTCCCCTTAACTTTGACATTATTTCAGCTAGAGGGCTAAAATTTGGTACATTTGTATATTTTTACGTACAGATTATGAAAAAACTTATACATTAAAGTACATGAAACATTTGCTGAAGGGCACAGACTTGTATTTTATATAAATAACATAAAAATCAAGAAATTCTTTTTTAGAGGGGGGCCCTGAAATTTTTTTTGTGCTTCAGGGCTCTTAGCAGCCTTGATCATAGGTCCTGTGACAGCCTTGATCAAGCCTTATGTAAGATATTACATAAGGCTATGGCCATTAATCCAAATCATGTTCTCTATATTTTTCGTGTAATCTTCGGTGTTCCGCCGAACACCGAAGGTGTACGGAACCCTAAAAACAACGTAATATGAGATAAAGCTTTACCTGAAATTAGAGTATTTTTTCTAATTAGAATTTCTTTTAAAAAATGGTTTTTAAAAGAAGAAAAAATGAAAAAGCGTCGAAAGTAAGGAAATCTTTTAAACAATGAAAAGCATCACCGAAATTTTTCTTTAAAAAATATAAAAACAATTAAGGAAAGCAACGAAAAGAAAAGTTTATTATATGTTATAAAATCAAAATTGTTTAAAATAATAATAATTAATTTGTGTAAAATAAAGAAAATTAGAGACAATTCTGAAATACAAAAATAAGACTGGGGCGAGACAAGGCTCGACAATAGAGGAATCTTGATCGCAGAAATGGTCTCCAGGAAAAATCTGATGGTTGTAAACCGGGGCCAAAAGTGAACGTTTAGGAGAGACCATAATATCGAATCAATTATTGATCTCACGATAACAACGTCTCTCCTAAACAAGCGAATAAAGGATTGGCGGGTCTCTGAGGATCATACCGAAAGTGCCCACCAGTACATCAAGTTTTCAGTCTCAGGGGAAGACACACCTAGAGCAGAAACACAGGTATCTCCCTGTAAGAACGGTCCTAGGTGTAACATTAAGAAACTAAACGTTGAGAAGTTCGGCCGGTCCCTTGAAGAATCTCGCCTCATTGAGGAACTGGGATAGGTGAAGAGGCCGAACAATCTGGATGGAGAGCTGCGGATGGTGAAAAATATGATTATCACGACATGCGACGCTTTAATGCCCCGCGTCGTAGAAACACCACTACCAGAAGACGCAACGTATATTGGCGGTCAGAGGAGTTGGCCTCTTTGCAAAAAGCATGCGTCAGAGCAAGAAGGATATATACCCGCTCTAAGGGAGATCCTCTGCTAAGAAACGCATATAAAGAGGCTAAAAGGATCCGCAGAAAAGAGATCCGAACGTCACAGATGTTGGAAACGCCTAATCGAGGACGGCGAGTAGGACCCATGAGGTCTGTGGTATAAAATCGACACCAAGAAATTGGTGACAGGGCAAAAGCCCCCGGTCTGAACAATCACGATTGGGTACGTCTAATAATCAAGGCATTGTTTCCACCAACAGAACCATGGCCTAGGATGGACTAGAGGGACTATCATGTCGGTGAGGAGGAACTCTTAACTCTTGCAGAGCTTTACGAAGCTAGCAGAAGATTGAAGCCAGGCAAGGCGCCTGGAATCGATAGGATACGCAACGAGGTCCTTAAACAAGTGATTATTGCTTCACCCCAGATTCTTTTAGATTGCTTCAACAACTGCCTAAAAAGAGGAGACTTTTTCCGTGACTGGAAATGACAGAGACTGGTCCTCCTAAGGAAAGGTAACAAACCTCTAGATAACGTCTCATCCTACAGGCGAATATGCCTGTTATAGTCCAGTAATTCTGTCACAAATCGCAATCAATTTGCAATAGCAAGAAGACAAATATTTTTTGATAGAACTCGGGTACAAAATGAAAATGTATATAAATTCGACTCGATTGCAGAGATGCCAGCGAGAACCCCCATCGACAACTGCGCATACCTCCCAAACGTAACCTCATTGGTCCTAAGGAGCGGTCTAGTTTAAAAAGTCTTAATATTAAGCATTTCAAACTAGACCGCTCATTTGGACCAATGAAGTTACGTTTGGAAGGCATGCGCAGTTGTCGATGGGGGTTCTCGCTGGGATCTCTGTTCGATTGTGATGTACCAGTTTGAATAAACAATCGTTAAAGGTGACAAAAAACGGTTTTTCGGTGATTGTTGTTAACCTAGTAATTTTATGTAAAAACTTTTTAGATAAAAAAGATAGCCCTTAAAAAGACCTAAAAAATGAATGGTATTATATTGAGATTCGATAATTTGTTTAATCGCAAAATAGAAAAAACATACAAAAACAGTGTTTTTTTATTGTTGAATAACATTTATAATTAACACTTAATAATATTTGAACTTTAAGAAAATAATTATATCCCTCATCACTTTCAATAGGTGTGTTCAATTTGAGCCCGTTCCTATAAATAGTTTTCATGCAATTTAATTTGTTAAGTAAAAAAACTGTTTCACGCAAATGTAAATAAAGTTTTTTTATATTTATAAATTTTGAGTCACTTGTGCAAATTGTACTCTAGAAGAGTTATACTAAAATGTATACTTAATGGCATAATGATTTTTTTAAAACAAGTTGTTAAAAATGTGCATTAAAGTTGATGGTACAATTTTTCGTTAATTAGGGACTAAAAAAAATTTTTTTTGTAAGCTTTCTTGACAGTGCATTGTTTAACGTTTTACATTAAAATTAATAGTATGTTTGTAAGATATGTTGCATTATTTATTTATGGATGGACATTCTTGTAATATAATTTATTATCATTCAACATTGTGATTAAAGTAGTGATACAAGTTGATTTTGTCTAAGCCAGTGGAGTGGGGGTAGTCGCTGTCGCATGGAAAAGAATTCTGGTTAGTATGACTGGACATACTATTAGTGTTCTTTATTTAAAGCACAAAATGTTAATAGTGTATCAAAAAAGTTTTTTCCAATAAAATCCATTCTTTTTCATTTTCTTTTTTATAATCTGAATTTTCTAAATAAAAATATTCAAAATAAATAACAAAAAAGTTGCAAAATAAAGGCTTAAATAAAAAATTAACTAATTTTGAGTAAAATTTTCATAAAGCCTAAAAACTAAATACATATTTAGAATTTCTTAGGAAAACTTACCCCGAGTTTAAAAAAAAATGAAAATTCGACAATTTCTTCTTTAGTTATTAAAATTTTATCAATTTGAAATCTCTAATTCGATTCTTGCGCGAAGGTTTTCCACGCGACAGCGACTACCCCCACTCCACTGGCTTAGACAAAATCAACTTGTATCACTACTTTAATCACAATGTTGAATGATAATAAATTATATTACAAGAATGTCCATCCATAAATAAATAATGCAACATATCTTACAAACATACTATTAATTTTACTCTAAAACGTTAAACAATGTACTGTCAGGAAAGCTTACAAAAAAAAAATTTTTTAGTCCCTAATTAACATAGATTAGAAATGTTTTTTTCTAAGGTTGCACAAAAGTATCGCCTTTGAAATTCCTTTTATTCTAATTCGATACAATAAGTTTTACCAAAGTTATTTCGTTTGTTTATAACGAAAAATCGCACCATCAACTTTAATGCACATTTTTAACTTATTTTAAAAAAATCATTATGTTATTAAGTATACATTTTAGTATAACTCTTCTAGAGTACAATTTGCACAAGTGACTCAAAATTTATAAATATAAAAAAAATTTATTTACATTTGCGTAAACAGTTTTTTTACTTAACAAATTAAATTGCATGAAAACTATTTATAGGATCGGGCTCAAATTGAACACACCTATTGAAAGTGATGAGGGATATATTTTCTTAAAGTTCAAATATTATTAAATGTAAATTATAAATGTTATTCAACAATGAAAAAACACTGTGTTTGTATGTTTTTTCTATTTTGCGATTAAACAAATTATCGAATCTCAATATAATACCATTCATTTTTTGGTCTTTTTAGGGCTATATTTTTTATCAAAAAGGTTTTTACATAAAATTACTAGGTTAAGAACAATCACCCAAAAACCGCTTTTTGTCACCCGAGTTCTATCAAAAAATATTTGTCTCCTTGATATTGCAAATTGATTGCGATCCTATAGGGTTTTGGGACAGAATTACTGGACTATTAGATACGATGGGCAAACTTCTGGAGGACATGGTTTTGCAGAGGATGCAGCTCCATTTGACCGGAGAGAAAAGTCTATCCGAGCACTAATTTGGTTTCCGTAAAGGCCTGTTCTACTGTAGATGCCATTCAGGAGGCAGTGGACCTAGCCAGCGAAGGAAAGGATAAATTGTGTTTGAAGAAAAAAAAAAGAGTTTCTGCGCGTTGCTAGCTATAGACATACGCAACGCGTTTAATACCGTGAGATGCAAAGAGGTGCCCCTCAAGGCTCAAGGATAGAACCATTCGTATGGAACGTCTCCCACGATGACTTCTTGCGAATGGGTCTACCCAAAGGCGCGGTGATTATCGTCTTCGCGGACGACGCGTTGATCGTATGCACTGCCGAGACTGAACAAGCTCTTGGAATTTTGGAATCTTGGTGAACGAATATCTGCGATTAGCAAAGAGCTAACTGGATGCCAGAGGTCTTCAAATGGCCCTGGACAAAACCGAAGCGCGCATGGTCACAGACAGACGTAAGTACGAACTTCCCCGGATCGAAGTAGACAGATTCGAGGTCAAGTAGAGTTAACATATAAAGTACCTAGGAATGGAACTTGACAAGTTCTTAAATTTTAAGCCCCACATCGCTCGGGCATCCGACAAGGCTGCAGAATGTGCTCTAATTGTAAGCTCAGCCCGGATAATGCCGAACGTCGGCGGGCCTTCAGAAAAGAAAAGAAGATTGGTGGCAAGTTTTTTCCACTCAAAGCTGATTTACGCAGCACCAGTGTGGGCTCCCTTCCTGCGAAAAGACAGAAGCAAGACCATCTTGAACAAGACACTGTCCGTGCAAAGGATTATTACCAAGCATATAATCTCTGCCTATACGACAGTATCTGCGTGTGCTGCTCAGGTCCTTACTAGCGTCCCGCCGGCAGACCTATTGGCGCAAGAAAGGGAGGAAATATTTCTCCTTTTCAAAGATAGAATGTCTACCCGTTACACCGATGACAATAGACCCAGCAAGGACCAAATCTGCCGAGATGCAAGAAGCAGACTTGTCGAAAGATGGCAATCAAGATGGTGCGGGGGGAGGAAGGTCGATGGACACATCGGCTGATACCGACGCTCGTCACATGGATAGACTGAAGCACGGGGTAGTCTCATACTACCTGATGCAAGCGCTCTCAGGTTACGGGTGTTTTAACTCATACCTGGAGCGCTTTAAGAAGATTGTTGCAATATTACAAAATCACTTCTGGTTCTGGTTTAATCGCAACCAATCACGAACCATCACACTTGTGTCGCAACTCTCTTTATATGATCTCTAGATCCTGCTTATGACTCTTTCTGTTAAGGATTGGCGGACCATCGAGACCTTCATACAATATGTCATGAGGGTTAAAGATCTCGATGGTCATCAAAGAAAGTAGTCGTGATATAAGGTCACCCCTGATGGCGATACGCCAGTGAAACGACTTTCCCTGGGGGTGATCTTAAGGTCCCAAATGAGAGTGTGTATGTTTTTAGCGGGTCGGCAGAACATCGCCAGCCCCGCATAACTCTGTAGTACGGGCTACAGGGTAGCTAAAATCAGAGTTTCACATCCTACGCAAAAAAAAAAAAAAAAACAATTAGAAAAACAAAAACAACAAACAATATCAAAAACAAAAGAAGAAAAAATCTTTTCAAAATGAGAAAAATTAATTATGTAATTATAAAAAGAATACAAAATATACGGAATATATTCTTGAAAAAATTATAAATTATAAGTAGGATTAATTTGTAAATTTGTAAAATAATTATAATTTTTTAATATTGAAAATAAATAAAAATAATGTGATTTCAAACATGTGCTTTTAGCGATAGAAGACTGACTTGTGCAAATTGTCATGTAAATTTTATTTATTGCAGCCCATGTTAATAAATAAATTTTTATTTAATAATTATTATAATTTCCATTTCATATTAAAAGATCCTCTGATTTAAAATGGTTGTTACATCCCTGAACATTCACTCACTAATAGCATTTTAACGAACCTCTCTACCGGGGGAAATTACTTTTCGACGTATGGAAGTTTGATTATATGCTACTGATTTATGTAAAATAACAATGAGTAGATAACAGCGATTTTTTAGTATCATGCTATTATTCCATAAACTCCAGATTTTTGTTTTAAAGGTCTATGCTTATAAACCAATAAATTAGTCATTAAAGTAATGACGTGGAATTTAATAGCATGACGGTATTTGATTCAATAGTATTTTTTTCTCAGTGTATATACCTTGAAAAAATTAGCAGTTACGACTTAGGTCAAAACAACAGTTCCATCAGGAAGATTTGTAGAAAGGAAAACACTATTCAAAAAGTTGACACAATGAAAGTTGATAATGTCATTCTTTCTGCACGGTGTGTGCGCATCATGGCAGTTTTATTTTTCCTTTGACATCCCATTTTTTTAGTGTAATTATCTTGCGTGCGTCGCGAAAAAATAACACGCATAGTAATGACACAAAATACCTGTCATTATTTTCATGTCACGCTTTTCCATAAGGGCGATCTTTCTTTTTCCACAAGTGTCTGTTTTTTCCACTTTTCACTTTTTATTTATTACATTTTAATAAAGTCCAAAAAGTCTGAAAACGGTCAAACATCTCGAAAAATATCAAATTAAAAAAAAAAAGTTTTATACAAAAGTTGTGCAGCTTAATATAAGAAAATCTACTAAGGTGAATATAAGCAAATGAGGCCCTAGGCCTAAAGTAAAAAAAGTATTTTCAGTGAATATTATTAACAATTTTCAAGACCACACTTGCAATATCGACAATTTTCCAAATCCAGACATGTAAGACACTTATAAAAAATAATGGGTTTTGGGCCCTCTGTAAGGCCCAAGGTGAAAAAACAGTTTTTAATAAAAGTGATGAATAACTTTGAAATCAATATTTGTAATTCTAATCATTTTAGGAATTCAGGCATGTAAGAAACTCATCCAAAATTTTGGGCACTGGGCCTAATGTAAGGCCCAAGGTAAAAAAAAGAGTTTTTGATAAAAAACATTAATAACCTTTAAATCAATATGTGACCTGGACAGTGAAAAGGGGGCTTACGTGCTAAAACAAGATTTCGAGAAAAACAATCTTAAAGTTAACAAGTTAATGTTGATACTTCTTTACGTTTTAATGATTTTAAACGAATCCTGTGTCTGTTTTTGAAAATTCAAAATGGCGGACAAAAAAACAAAAAACTTAGCGGATTCGCTTAAAACTGGCTACCCGGGGGTTTTCGGGGTCGCTGATTACGAATCTAGCATCAGGTTTTCAAAACTCAAAATGGTGGATCCAATATGGCGGACAAAAAAATTAACTATGTGAGAATTATGTCCATTTAATGGACATTTCACTTCCAAGTAAGCCAATTTAATTGCTTCCTCATAGAGGAAGCAAACAATTAATAATATATAAGTTAATTGGGGAAGTTATTAAAAAATGAAGAATTTTAAATGTAAAAAAATGTAAGAACATCAAATACACAGGCCTGCAAAATTTCACTTTTTTCAGTTTCTAAAATGGGTTAGAATAATTCTTGTAGATTCTTGTAGAAATCGCTCCCGAACTTTCTTTCGGTCAAGCCGACCTTCCTCTACATAATCGAGACTTTTTTTGAGATATTTATCTGCTTTGTCGGCCTCCTTATGCTTATTCTTTAATGCAGAGATCCACTGGTTAAATTTCTTCAAACCAGTTTGGATCTCTGCAGCAACGTTCTTTTGAACATTTAGCTTGGCCAGCATGATCTGCAATTCTCGTTCCATTTCTTCCAAAATTGCGGCTTCTTCCGCTCGCAAGCTTTTACACTTAAGCCGGTCTTCTCCGCAAGATCTAAGCCCATAAGCTGTGGCATTGCTGAATGTGCTGCCACAGCTACTAATACTTGTCGCACTTCCGCGACGCGATCTATTCTGTCCATCTACCGTCAAAAACGATGGATTCGTACCTACCGAACAAGGTCCTGAGGCACTCGTTGCCGGCGGTGCCACACCGCTGCCCCCTGGGCGCACATCATCATCTAAGTTTAAATCGTCAGTATCCATACGAATTCCACGAGCCTGGGAGAAAAAACGATCCAGCCACACAGAGCTCCGATGTGTGGGTAAGACATTTTTACACTAGGAGGGCGCCCAGTATCCTAGCACCGCTCGCGACACCTCCGAACGTGTCACTGGCGACGACAGTGCGTCCGCCGCCTAGGCCCCCGGCACACAGTGGGATGAAAGGGCATTTTTCGTCTCAAAATTCTACCGAAGGCCCAAATCTTAACGGATTTTAAAGTTTTTTTTTTTAAATACTCATGAAGAATTGTTTAAAAAGTAAAGATGCAGGAAAATTGTGACTTTCCCAAAATAACCTACCTACATGACTTTTTCTAGTGAAGAACACGATTTTTGTTAGAAAAATGATTTATAAAATATATTGTCACTCATATTTAGGGCAAATTTTGATAAGAAATTTACAAATTATACTTCTACGGGTTCTAGTCTACAAACATCCACAGATATATATTTAAAAATTCAAAATGGCGGATTATACTTGTCAATTTGATTAAAGTTCATTAAAATATCATAGTTCTTAGTTAAGAAGTGCTCAAAAAAATAATTTATTTTCAAAAAACTTGACTTTTCGTGTTTTTGATTACGAATCTGAAGTTAGCTTTAAAAAAATTGTAAATATCGAATCCAATATGGCGGCAAATATTATACAATTTGTGTTTATTTCTTTAAAATTAAGTGTTAAAAGGCAATAAGGACCTTTATGAATGAATCTAAAGTTAGTCCCTCCGACTTTAAAATGTCGAATCCAATATGACGGTAAATAAACAATTTGTGTTTATTTCTTTGAAATTAGGTGTTAAAAGGCAATTAGGACCTCTACGAATGAATCTGAAGTTAGTCCCTCCGATTTCAAAATGGCGAATCCAATATGGCGGCAAATATACAATTTGTGTTTATTACTTTGAAATTAAGTGTTAAAAGGCCATTAGGGTCTCTACGAGTGAATCTGAAGTTAGATTCTCCGATTTCAAAATGGCGAATCTAAATATTAGATTACGAATCTGAAGTTAGCTTTAAAAAATTGTAAACGGCGAGTCCAATATGGCAGCAAATATTATACAATTTGTGTTTATTTCTTTGAAATTAAGTGTCAAAAGGCAATTAGGAACTCTGCGAAAAAATCTGAAGTTAGTGCTTCTAAATATTAGATTATAAATATTAGATAAAATAAATAAATATTACAAAAATTTGATTCGCCATTTTGAAATCGTAGGATCTAAATTCAGATTCACTCGTAGAGACCCTAATTGCCTTTTAACACTTAATTTCAAAGAAATAAACACAAATTGTTTATTTACCGTCATATTGGATTCGACATTTTAAAGTCGGAGGGACTAACTTTAGATTCATTCGTAAAGGTCTTTATTGCCTTTTAACACTTAATTTTAAAATAAATAAACACAAATTGTATAATATTTGCCGCCATATTGGATTCGATATTTACAATTTTTTTAAAGCTAACTTCAGATTCGTAATCAAAAACACGAAAAGTCAAGTTTTTTGAAAATAAATTATTTTTTTGAGCACTTCTTAACTAAGAACTATGATATTTTAATGAACTTTAATCAAATTGACAAGTATAATCCGCCATTTTGAATTTTTGAATATATATCTGTTGATGTTTGTAGACTAGAACCCGTAGAAGTATAATTTGTAAATTTCTTATCAAAATTTGCCCTAAATAT
The DNA here is from genome assembly GCA_037103525.1 of Ganaspis brasiliensis. Taxonomy (NCBI): domain Eukaryota; kingdom Metazoa; phylum Arthropoda; class Insecta; order Hymenoptera; family Figitidae; genus Ganaspis; species Ganaspis brasiliensis. The sequence continues at coordinate 143,702 of JAZKLR010000348.1, read as the reverse complement.
AAGTGAAAATATATTTTATAAATCATTTTTCTAACAAAAATCGTGTTCTTCACTAGGAAAATGTCATGTAGGTAGGTTATTTTGGGAAAGTCACAATTTTCCTGCATCTCTACTTTTTAAACAATTCTTCATGAGTATTTTAAAAAAAAAAACTTTAAAATCCGTTAAGATTTGGGCTTTCCGTAGAATTTTGAGACGAAAAATGCCCTTTCATCCCACTGTGCGGCATCAACAACCAACGCCTGCGCTTTACAGACGCCAAATTGAAGAGCACGTAGGTTGGGCGACGTTCGCACCATCCCCGGCAGCTTCACGGCGTATTTTGTAACCCTGGTGCCATCCATCCCTCGGCACAGTGTGGAACCTTAGATTGAATTAGGTGTCGTTGGTCAGATCGAACAGACAACCGGTCCATGGGGCGCCAACCCTAGACCGAGACTACACCACACCAACTTAGAAAAACCAAGGAGGCGTGAGTATCCTATTCTTCCCAGAACCCATGACGTCCACAGCTGACGAGGATGGTTAGCCCCCATTTGGAATCCGAATTAACATTATCCGAACAGGTTAGCTAGTGCACAGGTTCGAAAAACGGCGTATACCTGAATTAACGGGGTCCCATTCATCCCCCTGTGTTCAAACTCGCCAGACATAGGGAGTCGATGAGTCCTGGGAAGAACCGAACAGCTCGACTAGTGATGGCGTTCGAAGGACAAGCGCCTGGCCGGTCCTAAGCCACTTAATAATTTGCAATTGATTAGATACCCCTAAAAAATTCTTAAACTGCAGAAAAATAACTAATGGTTTTTAGGTATAAAATTCTGAATCTGGGGTGTGTTTTAAGGGTTGATCAGCTTAGGTTATCACTTGATATCAAGGATAGCTCACCACTAAATAATTTTCAATTAAGTAGATACCCCTAAAAAATTCTTAAACTACGGATTAGTAACTAATAGTTTTTGGGGTTAAATTTGATATTGGGGTGAGTTTTAATGGTTGATTAGCTTAGGTTATCACTTGACAAGTGGTAAACTGACCTTGATATCAAGTGATAACCTAAGCTTCAACCCTTTAAACCCACCCTAGTTTAAGATTTTCAACTCCAAAATCTTATAGTTACTTTTCCGTAGTCCAAGGATTTTTTAGGTTTTCCTAATCAATTGGAGATTATAAGATTGTGAGTTAACCTTGATATCAAGTGATAACCTAAGCAGGTCAACCCTTAAAACACACCCCAGATTCAGATTTTCAACCCCAAAGACGACTAGTTACTTTTCTGACGTCTGAGAATTTTTTAGGGGTTCCTTATCAATTAGAAATTATTAAGTGGTGAACTGAACTTGATATCAAGTGATAACCTAAGCAGATCGACCCTTATAAGACACCCTAGATTCAGAATTTTAACCCTAAACACTTTTAGTTACTTTTCTGTAGTCTAAGAAATTTTTTAGAGGTTCCTAATTAAATGGAAATTATTAAGTGGTGAACTGACCTTGATATTAGTGATAACCTAAGCTGATCAAACCTTAAAACATACACCAGCTTCAGATTTTCAACCCCAAAGACTAGGGATCGAAACGTAATTTACCGTAGAAGTATTCTACGTAATTTACATCCCTTATAAATATCACGTGATCTACAAAAAAACGTATGCAACATAACCTAAAAGTAAAATCTAAAACCAAAATAATTGCACAATTTATTTTAAAACTAGACGAAATATATAATTACATCATTAAAAATTAATAAAAAACATTCATAGAATCAAGAAATTATAAAAAAAAAAAAAAAATTCTACTGCCGCCATGTTGACATTTTAAATTACCTAGGTTGTTTACAGTTTTCTACGTATTCTACCACAAAATCTAAAATGACATGTCAATTTCCGATCTCTGCCAAAGACTATTAGTTGATTTTCTCTGTTCTAAGAATTTTTAGGGGTATCTAATCAATTAGAAATTATTCAGTGGTGAACTACCTTTCATGTCAAGTGATAACCGAAGATGATGAACCCTTAAAACAGACCCCAGATTCAGAATTTAAACCCCAAAGACTATTTGTTACTTTTCTGCTGAACTGACCTTGTTATTAAATGATAAATAATCTAAGTTAATCAATTCTTAAAACACACATCAGAATCAGATTATCAACCCCAAAGATGACTAGTTACTTTTCTCACGTCTAAGAATTTTTTAGGGGTTCCTAATCAATTAGAAATTATTATGTGGTGAACCGAGCTTAATATCAAGTGATAACCTAAGCAGGTCAACCCTTAAAACACACCCCAGATTCAGATACATCGGGCACAGTACCCAATATCTTGGGTAGGTGTCTTCCATGTCTAAATTCAAGAAATGTTCAGGATTCCAAATATTGAGTTTCGGCTCTTATTTACTAGAAACTCATTTTTTGACATTGGACCTCACATTGGGTCCATTAACCAATATTTTAAATAAGCATCTTACATGTCTGAATGTGAAAAATCACCAGGTTTGAAAATATTTATTTGAAGGTTCTTGTTCGTTTCTTTCGAAAGCACTTTTCTTACCATGCGCCTTACATTGGGCCCAGAACTCAATATTTTGGGTAGGTGTCTTGCATGTCTGGATTTGAGAAATTAGCAGAATTGCAAATATTGATTTTCTCCTCTTGTTTACCTACACAGAAAAAAATAGTACGTGAATCTTTAATTGAAAATGCTTGACTTTTGGATAAGACACAAGTTTCTGGAAACTTCCAGTAGTTTACTTTAATCATATTAGGATTTCCACGAAACAGTACAAACTAGTCAAAGATTTATTAAAGTTCAGTCAAGGATTGATATACTAGAACTGCTATTTCACGAGTACTCGAAAAATTCGTTGACTTTGCTAGAGTGCGTTTAGGACGGATATGAATTAGATTTGTTTTTGTATAAAAACATTGATCTTAAAATGGTGCGGGAAAGGAATTTTTATATATGTTTCTCTAATTTTGATCGGTAAGTTATATAAACGAAAACCAAAATTGATTTCAAGTGCGAGGTGGCCGTGGTGTTTAAGTGTTCGGTTTCGCGTTCGTGTTGGTGTAGGTACATAGGTTCGAAACTTTGAAATAATAAATTAATTTTCTAATTGTGTTAATAGTATACGATAGTGTATTAAATGATCCTGGGTACGAATCTGTTAAATAAATAATATTGTGGTTAGTGTAAATCACAAAAATTAATTTTTTTGCACAAATAAAAGCATTTGACAGTCAACGAAAATTTCATAGACTTTCTTTGAAATTTTAGTGTATGAGTATTTATTCGTCAACGGACTTTTGGCCCTATCCAAAAGTCAAGTACTAAGTCAAGGAAACATTTAAGTACTATTTTTTTCAGTGTAAAATGCCTTCTTTGACCTTGGGCCTTACAATGGGCCCAATGCCTAATATTTTGGTTAAACATCTTACATGTCTGATTTTGAAAAATTATTATGATTCTACATATTGATTTGAAGGTTATCTGACCATAGCCTTTGCATTAGGCCCAGTACCCACAAATTTGGGTGAGTTTCTTACATGCCTGAATTCGTAAAATGAGAAGAATTAGAAATATTGATTTCAAAGTTATTCATCACTTGTGTTAAAAACTATTTTTTCATCTTGGGCCTTACAGAGGGCCCGAAACCCATTATTTTTTAGAAGTGTCTTACATGTCTGGATTTAAAAAATTGTCGGTATTGCAAGTATGGTCTTGAAAATCGTTAATAATATTCACTGAAAATACTTTTTTTACTTTAGGCCCAGGGCCTTATTTGTTTTTATTTACCTTAGTAGATTTTCTTATATTATGCTGCACAACTTTTGTATATAAAAACTTTTTTTCTTAAATTGATCTTTTTTTAGATATTTGACCGTTTTTAGACTTTTCGGACACCGTGTATATCTATATATTAAGTACAAAAATTCGATGTGTAATTTTTTTTTATAGTTATTTGGAGATTTTATTTTTTCCATAAATTGTAAATGTCAAAGTATACAGGTTTAACAATTTACGACACAGAGAGGTTCAATTTCAGTTTTAAATATCATAAATTCTATAACAGATTTCTAAAATATTTTTTTTATTTTGCTTAAAGTAGACGAATTTTAAGTAAAACAAAAGAAAATATTTGACTTAATAAGAGTATTTAAGTAGATATAGAATATCTGCTTGTTTTTGTCGAAACAATTTTTTTCCTCATTTCTCTTACTTAAAAAACAAAATAAGAACAATTGACAATGAATTAATAATTAAGAACAATTAATTAATCAGTAAACTGATATATGTCAAGGAACTCTAAACAATAAAATGTATAAAAGAAAACTTGAAATATTAATATAAACCTTGTTTTTTTTACTAATTTAAAAAATTCTCATTTTATGAAACAAAATCCCCTTGTTTGAAAAGAAAAAACTTACTTTTCACCTAAAATTAAAGAAAGGAACCACTTTGATCCCTAAATTTGATCATCAATCTATTTTACAATGTGTCGATTCACGGTGAAAAGGACCTTAGTTGCAAAAGATTCGATTTTTAATTTTTATTATAAATCTATAAAATTTGAGTTGCTCTTCCACATACAGTAATGAAAACTTGTTTATGTCTATTAGTTTTTCTGTTATTAGCGATGACACATAGGCATAACCTGAAAATAACATAGTCAGGCACAACACAGTAAAAACAAAATCTGTTTTTCAGCTTATAATTTGTCTTTTTTAAAGTTGTAAACGGAAAAAGATCATATTGACTGAAATTCAGTGAAGAAAAAAGGTACAGATTTTCTGTACGAACAGCCAGACCAAGGTGGAACGGCTATTCGTACAGAAAATTCAAATGCTGTCTTTGGCAGCGTAATACCCTTTGTTTTGGCTATAAAAAACATAATAAAATTGTTTAACAAAATACCGGGGGGTTGTTGTGCCACAACCAGTGGTTTTTTTACCAAAAAATACCTGACTAACATTAATTTTCACAAAATAGCCAAACCACTTAGTGTGAACTATTCGTACTTATACAAGCAATTTTCTGATTGGTCGAGAATTTCTTTATGAATTGCTGTTTGGTCGAGATTTTCTTTACGAATAAACACTTCGTTAAAAATAATACTTTTATCCTACTATAAGTAAGATATTATGTAAGCTGAAATTTAGCTCTATGCTTGTTAAATTTCTAATGAATTTCAGTTTTGCTATAGACTGTCTTGGAGTGTTAATCTGGTGTGATAATAATCACAAATTAGAACTAAAAAGCACATAAGAATTTCCATAAGTACAGTACCGTCGGGAATTGTCAGTCCACCCATTTTTTAAGGTTTGAAAAACATCTTTAAACGTACAAAGTACAAATATTAAAATTTTTCTGTGTTTATTTCCTTAAAGTAGATAAAATTTTGAGGAAAATAAGGCCTGAGTGAAGTGATATAGTCAATTTTTCTTTGAAATATGTTAAAAAATGTGGAATTTTTAATGTTTTAGAAAAATTGAAATTACTCTCGAAATAATATAGGTTTTTTAAAGTTTCTATGCTTATTTTAAAGGGAATTTTCTGGAGAATAAGACTATTGCTTAGACATTAATGTACAATTTTTTTCCTAGCATATGCAAGGCTCGGAACTTGGACCAAAAAATATAAAAAAATTATTGTTTATATCTTGATATCAAATACAGCTATATAAAATATACCAAGGTCATAATTGTCAATAACTTTAGGAAGGAAGTAATATAATATATATATTGGAATTTTAAAAATTATTTTTATGTCAAAATAATGTCTTCAAAATTTTATAAATTTTTTGTTCCAAATTCCGAGCCTTGCATATGCTAGGAAAAAAATTACATATTAATGCTTAAACAACAATGTTATTCTCTAGTAAATTCCCTTTAAAACAAGCATAGGAAATTTAAAAAACCTTTATTATTTCAAGAGTAATTTCAATTTTTGTAAAACATTAAAAATTCCACATTTTTTAACATATTTCAATGAAAAATTGACTAAATCACTTCACTCAGGCCTTATTTTCCTCAAAATTTTATCTACTTTAAGGAAATAAACACAGAAAAATTTTAATAATTATACTTTGTACGTTTAAAGACGTTTTTCAAACCTTAAAAAATAGGTGGACTGACAATTCCCGACGGTACTGTATTACGTATAATTTTTTTCTAATTTAACTTGCATAATTGAAATAAAAATGACATGGAATTTTTTACTTTTGACATCATATCTAAGAAATTCTGGTCATTTACATTTAAATTTTGCAAATTATAATAGAAAATATTATTATACGTATTACACATTAAAATTTAGATGACATATAAATTTTTTAAAAACTGAAGTATCCACCAATCCCTTTTTCGGAGAAACGAAATAAAACACAAATCGACACACATATTTCATGAATGAAATAAAACACGAAACGATACACAAACTTCACAAACAAAATAAAACACGAGGCGACATAATATAAATCGCGACCACGCTGAACCACGTTATGGCGTTTTCTCAATGTATCGTCAGTCCCGTGACATCACAACTATCATTCTAATGATACTTGGCGGACTGACACTCAGCTCAAGTAAAGACCTTTTAAAAGTCAATGTCGTCTTTTTTTTCTTAAGACCAGTGAATTGAAAATCAGTCAAATTACAAGCTTATTTATAGTAAGTTCAAAAATCCCTGTGTCCAAGTTTAGATATTCATGAGCTTAATAAGTCTTCCAAATTTTATTGAAATCCGTTAAAGGGTTCTCGAGATATCCTGGCGACAAAAAACGCTATACACATACACACACACACATCTGGACATTTTGTTAAGAATGAAAATTTACGCTTTTTAGATGAAAATGAGTCGATTTAGACTATGTTTGGAATTAACGATTACAAAGTAACGATTACAAAATGAAAGTAAGCGTACATTCGATTTCAGATTTTGTTTTTACTGTGAACGTCAAACGCCCCTCCTGTAAAATTAAAAACATTTGATATTTAATTGTTATTGTGAATCAATAGAATTTTGGTCGCTTTTTCACATATATAAATCAAAACTTGTTTATGTCTATTAGTTTTTGTGTTATTAACCGTGAAACATAGGCATAACTTAACAATAACACAGGCAGGAACAACTTCAAACGCCCGTCCGTGTAATATTCATTTCTGCAGCTAAGATCTCTTTCACCGTGAATCGACTTATATAGAATAACTATTTGTGATTGCAATATCGGCGTTTTTCTCGTTTTTCACAGAAGTATACATCCTTTTGTAAAATTTTTGTTTTTTATAATTGACTTTTTTAACATCTAGAACTGCTACTTTATTAGGTAGTTCTTTGAGCGAACGGCTCATATGAGGTGCATGTGTATTTCCCAAATCTTAAGTAATATAATTCTCAGTCACTTATTTACTATTATTTCACAGTTGTTTTAATTAGAATTTTAAAAACACGTTTCACATTTTAAATTATAATATTTAAACTAAAATAAAAATTTTCTTTTTAAACTGTCTTCACAATTTCTAGGAGGAGCCAAAGTTGGGGTCCATTTGTAAAGCTTTGCGATGTCTTCAATAGAGTTGCTACTGACAATCTAAATTCAAAAAAATCAAAGTACATTTTTTAGTATACGTTAATACCTAGTAAAAGCATAGAATAGAATTCAAAAACAAAACTTTTTAATTGCGTGCTTTTAAAAACCAATTTTTAAAACTTGTACTATTTTCCGGTATCTTTAAGATTAAAATAGGTAATTCCTCGAAGGTTCCATCTCTTCTCGATTTTTTTTAAACGTCTATTATGGTGTAAAATATTGACAGAAATAAATTTGCATACGTACGTCTTTTTTCACGAGAAGTGGAACAAAAACTTACACGTGTTCAAACTTTAGAATAGAATTTGTTTATTTCTTGGTGCTACAATTTTGTTTTACACCTTTTACAGCCTTATATCTCTACTAAAACACGTCATATGAAAAATAACACTGTGTTACAAAAAATAAGCACAAAAAATTACTTTGAATCGGACCTAGCCTAAGTTGTTCGTCATGAAAAACTAAAAAAAATGGTATAGGGGAAAGTCGGGTAGCCATGGCCATGGGGTAGCCACGGCCGCACGTAATATTTAAAAAACTACGTCACTTATAAAAATTTGGATTAAAGGTTTTGATTGTGTATGTATTCATGATATAAATTCCAAAATATATGCTCAATTGATCAATTTACATGAGAAATATGCTTGAATAAAAATTTCGTCAGTAAGATGAATGTCATTTTCTAAAAAATAGACGAACTTAATTATCCAATATTTTTATGTTTTCTAAGCTTTTGAATTAAATATTTTACTGTTTCATAAAGCTGAACCATCACTTCATACATAATAACAATTTACTTATTTAATTTTCTAATAATTTGTGTATAAATTAACTTTTTCTAAAAAAAATAACTTATCGTCCAGCGCCGGCCAGTTTAATATTTCTATGTAATCTTCATTTGTTTTCCATTTATTTTGAAATATAAACAGTTAATCTAACCAAATTTGACGTTATTTCATTTTCGGATTTTCACGATATGGGTAAGTTTCTTCTTTTTTATTGCAAATATGAAAATATTTATATTATTATTATAGAGTACCAAATACAATTTTGTGTACTCAATATTAAGTTTTTAATTGGTTTTTAATTGTGGCCGGAGGTACCCGACACTTTTTTTGAATAACCAATATTACACTATATTTTAATTTTCTTATATTTCACAAATTAAGAAGTTTTTTCATAAATAATTAAATTCTAAGTGTATATTAAGGATTAAAAATTATATTTACAATTCGAAGCATACATTTTTGTGTTCATTTTAGAAATAATAACTGAAATTCCTTAAGGGGCTGGGGCTGCCCGACTTTCCCCTATATTAAATCCCCCCCACCCTAAAAATTCATTTTAGAGCTAAAAAACAGTTTTTCTGCAGTTCTTGTATAAAATATACTGTTATTTCGTCATTTTTGGTCCGAATTAAAAATTTTTTTTATTTTAAAACTGAGAAACTAAGCTTTTTATACTAATAGAGGTTTTATGTTCTTAATAAATTTTTTTTTATTTATTTATTGAAATATACGGGCCATATACAAAAAAAAGACCCTATAGTACATAAGTACTCAAATTATAAATTGACGTTAACAAAAAATGTATGCTGAGTTATAAACTATTCGTCTTAGATACTCAAGACAGAAAACGTTGAGAAAATACAGAAGTAATTGGTTTTCAAACAAAGCAGGCTAAACAATTTATTTTACCACAATCTTTTTGAGGGGAATAGTCTAAATCACTATTTGGCGGTATGTAAAAAGAACCGAAAATTAATATTTTATGTTTCAAAATACATTTCTCAAAAACATTTTTCACAGTCGGTTCACACGTTGTAATTACAGAGAAGTGAATATTTAAATTGACTACAATTATTATACCACAGCCACAGAAGTAAGAACTAGCATGAGAATATCTATCCACAGTTTATAAAAATTAAAATTATAATTAAACCACGTTTCAGAAAAAAATAATAACATTAAATAAGATTAAAGTAGCCACGAGGCTCAATCTCAATAGTTTTATTCTAAGTCCTCTAAAGTTTTGATAATAGATGGAGAGAGAACTAGAATTAGAAAAGGACGAAGAGATGACATTATTTACAGAGGTCCGAGGAGTAGAGAGGGAGACCATGCTAGTCATATCACTGGCTGAGTCACAGGTTTTTGCACACTCGGACGATTCGCTATAATCATAGGGCCACTTTGACGGAAGATTAGACGAAGGTTCTGCTCTCCCTCCAAACGGCGTTTCTGCATTTATGCTAAAAAAAGAGTTAAAAAGTTCGAAAATTGGCAATTTTTTAAAATTTTTTCAACTTTAGCAATGATTTACAGCCTTATTTTATTTAGAATGTTCTTTTCCGTGGTGAATTATTTAAAGTGTATTTAATTCTGCGTCAAATGAGCTTTTTTTAAATTAAATTGTTTAAAAAATGGCTGAGTTTGTGCATTTTTTGTCTTCAAAATCACAGTATTTTATTTAAATAAAGAACAGTACTTTCTTTTTTTTGTTGCTTTCTTTAATTGTTGCAAGTGGTACTCACCACCTTCTAACAACTTTTTTATATTTCTTTTAGTAAATTTTGGTAAAATTTTGAAAATTTAGAATGGCACCAAAATTTCTAAAAATTGATTTTCCCGAAAAATACAGTGATTATAAAGACAAAACATTCAATAACTTGACACAGTTTTTCACCAATTTAATTCAAAGAAGCTCATTCGACGCAGAATTTAATACACTTTAAATAATTCACTCACTCTTTTTCTACCATAAATTTTATTTGAAACATAAAACCGCTATTAGGTATAAAAAGCTTCGTTTCTCACCTTTAAAATAAAAAAAGCTTTTCAAATCGGACCAAAAATGACAAAGTAACAGTATATTTTATACAAAAACTGCATAAAAACTGTGTTTTAGCTCTAAAAAGAAATTTGTGGGGGGGGGGGGAGATTTAATATATACCAGTTTTTTTATAGTTTTTCATGACGAACAACTTAGGCTAGGACTGATTCAAAGTAATTTTTCACTGTCACACAATATTATTGTTTATTATAACATATTTATTTATAAGATTTTTGAAAACTTTAAACCATCGGAATATTTTAGTAAATACCCTAAACAATTTAAATCACAATATACTTATACTTAAAAGTGTCTGTTTCTATAAAAATCAGTGTTGTATGTGAAGAAAATTTTTTCTTCGCAACGTCAAAACCGTCTACTACCTGTGACTCCACCCTGTACCAAATTTGAGCCTTCTATCTCTAACAATGCCAAAGTTAAAAAAAAAACTTTTTTTTTCAAAAATTTGCAGTTCTTCCTTGACAAAGCTCACATAAGAAAAATAAAAGACAAAATTTCCCCCGATATCGGTATAAAATTTCACCGCAACAAAGTTTCTCTAGGAAGGAGAAAGTTTACCTCAAATAGGGAGTAAAAGTGCCGTCTGATTCTGGTGTTGAAAGACAAGTTTCTTAAAAAATATGAATGCCCATTGAATTATAGGCAAATATAATAAAGTCAATATTTAATTTTAAGTAATTAAATAATTTTGTACATCACCTCTTCTCGAAATATTCAAATAATAAAAGCTTTTACCATTTGACACCTTCATATTTGTGTCTTTCTCGAACGCATGCAAAAAAGAAAATTGAAGATTAACTGTTTTACTTTGTAATCATATACTCAGGTATGAGTACGTCATTTTATTACGTACACACAGGAATGTGAAGTGACGCGTCAATCGAGGTTTTTTTACGTAATTTACAGGTACTTTTCCCCCCACTCTCAAAACACAAGTGCAAACAAGTATACTTTAAAAACGTATTAAAAATTTTCTTGTTTCAAGAGGAGCATAAAAATATGTAAAAATCTCATTTATAGTAAGAAAAAACAGTATTTGCTTGCTCAACGACTTAAATTCAAATAAATCTTTTAGATCATTTGCAAACAAGTGTACTTTGGGACTATAAATAAAGCACTAAGTTGGTTTCACAGTAAAAAATTTATTAAACATTTTCTTGTTCTAAGAGGTTATTGAAAATTTGGAAAAATGTCATTTATATTCAGAAAAAACAGTTTTTGCTTGCTAAACGACTTAAATTAAAATAAATCTTTTAGAGCTTTTGCAAACAAGTGTACTTTGCGACTAGAAATAAAGCACTTAAGTTGGTTTTACTCAAAAAATATTATTAAAAATTTTCTTGTTCTAAGAGGTTCTTAAAAATATGGAAAAATCTCATATATATAAAAAAAAAAGTTTTTGCTTGCTCAACGACTAAAATTCAAATAAAAACTGTTTTTTTTTACTATACATGAAATTTTTCCATATTTTCAAGAACCTCTTGAAACCAGAAAATTTTAAATAAATTTTTTAGTGTAAATCCAATTTTACTGCTTTATTTCTAGTCGCAAAGCACACTTGTTTGCAAAAGATCGGAAGGATTTATTCAAATTAAAGTCGTTGAGCAAGCAAAAATTGTTTTCTGACTATAAATGAGATTTTCCCATATTTTCAAGACCCTCTTGAAACCAGAAAATTTTAAATAAATTTTTTAGTGTAAATCCAATTTTACTGCTTTATTTCTAGTCGCAAAGTACACTTGTTTTTCAAAAGAGGCAAAAGATTTATTTGAATTTAAATTGTTGAACAAGCAAAAAACTGTTTTTTCTTACTATATTGAGATTTTTCCTTATTTTCAAGAACCTCTTAGAACATGAAAATGTTTAATATATTATTTAGAGTAAGACCAACTTAAGTGCTTTATTTCTAGTCGCAAAGTACACTTGTTCGCAATAAATCCGAAAGATTTATTTGAATTTAAGTCGTTGAGCAAGTAAAAAACTTTTCTTTCTGACTTTAAATGACACAGTTGAGAAATATAGAGTTTTGAATTACAATGCATTTTTTGCCTATAGGCAAAAAAATGTTGGTGAAATGGACAATTCAAGGGTTATGGAGGAGGATAGCAATTTAGCAACAACAAAAAATACAGAAAAATGTAAAAAATTATCAGGATTAGAAAGGGATGCCCAAACAGTGGAGATTTCAAATACGAAGACAAGTAGAGCTGCTTTTAACAATACGCAAGATCTTCTGGTTAACAATGCTCAAGAATGTGATAAGTTACATCTATTGTCGAAAGCTACAGTTGCCCCTGCAAAAATAAAACCAGGAGTTTTTAAATTTGAGAAAAAAATGCGATCTAAAAGAAAAAATAATATAATAGGGAGTGGGCTAAGGGCGCCATTAGGTGTTAAGATTTTAGAATTTTGCTCAGTAGTTAGACGAGAAACGGGATTAAACATCTCAATCATTTCATTAATAAATCTTGCGGGAGGACAGTTGTTGCTTACTTTGGCCAACCATATGCAAAAAAAGTTGCTCATGAGGCCAATGAATACAGTATGATCAATTGGCAATCGGTCTTATGGAAGCGTGAGTGCGAGTGAGACGCAAATAGCTTTACGCAAAAGAGTGTCCTTGTCGCACTCGTGAGCTGACTGCTTGCCAATTGACCTTACTGTATACAAGCGTTGAGGAGAATCTCACTTAAAGTGACGGATGATTTTACTTGGAGGCAGAAGGAAGTCAATTCTTGGCTGGACTCATTGGCAGTTAGTGGACTCTGTAAATAATAACGATAATGATAGTATTCGGAGCGATAGTAGTAATATCTGACTAGGACAAGGGGAAGCGAACAATGGTTTTGTCAAGGCTACCTGTTGAAATGTTGCAGGTTTAAAAGGTAACAAAATAAAAAGAATTTAGAATGATATTAAAAATTTTGATATAATAATATTACTAGAAACATAGGTAATTAAAAATCAACAGGAAGCCTTGTTAAACCAATTAAATACCATTGGTAAGGATTATAAATGGGTTCACAGAGAAGCTATAAAGAAAAATAAAAAGGGCAGAGATAAGAGAGGAATACTGGTTAGCACTAAGAGAGATTTAGGAGAGAGAGTGGAAATTGAGACATGGGCTAATGGTGCAGTGATAGAAGGGGTTAAATTGTTCAATCGTAGTAAAAAATGTAGGATAGTGGCAGGATATAATAATGTAGATATAGAAAGAATATTAAATGAAATTAAGGAAAAAGTAGAAGGTAGAGAAGTTGGAGATGACATTTTAATAGCAGGAGACTTAAATGCCAGGGTGGGGGAAAAACAGGCAGGAGATGAAGGTGAAAGATTTGCGAGAAAATCTAGGGATAAAAAATGTAACGGAGAAGGAAGGAGACTAATAAAATTTTGTGATTCGGAAGGTTTATTTATTGCAAATGGAGCAATCGAAGGAGACTGGGAGGGAGCTATTACATGCGTGGGGGACCAGGAAGAAGGGGGAGGTTCAGTGATTGATTTAGTTCTGCATGAGGGGAGAAATGAGGTATTAAAAAGAGTTAAGATATGGCCAACTCTTAATTCTGACCACATTGGAGTAGAGTTCATAATCAATGGCCCCAGCGGTAGAAATCACAAAGGGATTTCGGTTAAAAATGGAGAAACTAGACAAAAAATCGAGTTACAGGAAGAAAGACAGGAAAAAAATTTATTTGGGACAAAAACAAAAATATTTTATATCAAGAAAAATTAAACGAAAAATTAAGTGAGATAGATGAGGGAATGGAGGTCGATTTACGTTGGAAGAAATTGAAAAGCATGATAACTGAGACAGCAGACGAGCTAGGAATGATAAAAAGTATTAACAAAACAGTGCGGAAAGAATACGATTGGATAGGGAATGGTTATAAAATACAAATATCTTTAGGTTTTTTAAGTAAAGTGTACAATATGGAGGAGGACCGGTTATTAAGAATTTGTCTGAAAGAGGAGTTAAGAGCAATTGAAAACGGATTTTCAACTAATTAGGGGAAAGAATTAATAATGGCCGTTGAATCAGAAAGAGATGCTAGTTTACTAACCGTTTTGAGGACTAACGGTATAGACAAAAAAGTGATTAATAAGAAAATAAAAGAGCATGTGAAAAAATTAAGAGTAAGAGAAATGAATGAAGATGACTTTAGTATCGAGAATTCCAAGTTTAATCCAAATTATAAATTGCTAGCAAATGAAGAGAATTATTGTTATTGGGAAGACAAAACTATTTCATGTTATAAATAAAGTAACATGTGCCCGGATGCGCTGTGGCAATATTTAAATGTTAACTGTAGACTATGTCAAGCAGATCAAGAAAACCTAAATCACATTTTGAATTGTAAAGTTGTAAAAGTTAACTTAAAAGACTACCAGGAAAACTGGGAAAAACATGGAAGCAACGAACTTTTATGGTGAATCTTGGGAAAAAAGCCGATTTCTGAGCTCTGTAAACTGGTAAGAGAACGGGAAAAGCTAGTTGCAAATAGAGAAGCAAATTAAAGAATCTTGAGAGTAAGGGTAGGAGAAACGAAAAGATTTATGTAAATAGTTCTAATATCTTAAAGAAGTATCCTCCCTGGTTGGACTGGTCCCTCTACGCACTATGATAATAGTGCTATATCACAGTGGGCCAAAATCTGAAAAACTCGGCCAAAACCCTGAAAATAAAGTTGAAGATAGAACGCTTTAAGCTATAGAATTTTGAAGAAGAAGCTTTTCTACACACTACAGCAAAAGGAACTATAGCTTGGTTCTGTTGTAACGAATACACAATAGTCGAAAGTTGGCTTTCGCAGTGTCGTTTACGCTACCGAAAACGTTATCAATAAGTTACAGTGCGGAAATTAGTGACAGTTCCTACAAAAGTTAAACAATTTGAATGGGCCAAAATGGAAAATACTCCTGAAGGTATGTACTTTATTGTAATATAGGACAAAAGAATGTTATTTTCATTGAATGCTAAAAATATTACATAAAAAGAGGTTATATTTTTGAAATTTGTTCTGATAAAAACTAGAATTAAGTATTTCAAAAGTTGCTTATCCGTGAGATCCCGTTAAACTTTCTATCAGAAAATAATAGTAGTAGTGTAGAGAATTGAAATCTGCAAACAAGAAACTGCACTTTTTGCAACTTTTAATTTTACAAACATAAATATCGCGCAATGTCATATAGCACGGACGATAAGCCACGTGTTTAACAACAGCGGCCAGCATGCTGACTGCTGTATGCTAGGTATAGTATAATAGAAGTAAATAAAAGGGGATCTCAGGTATTTACGATACCCTTTCATATACTCTGTGATTATTTTAGCTAGGTATAGAATTGTAGATGAATTTAGTCAATGTACAGGGTGTTCAAAAAGTATGACATCTTTAAATTATAAGTCTAATAAATAGTAACTTAAAAAATAAAAGTAATTCTAATTATGAAGATAATATAATAAATATAATATATTTAAACATAAAAAAATATATAAACAATATAATAAATAAATAAAATACATGTATAAAAATAAATATGAGATATTATAAAAAAAAAAATTATATTTAATATACTTACTATATTTCTTTAATTTAATAATTTTTATTACTAATAAAAAGTACTTTATTATTTTTACTTAATTATTTATTTTTTATTCATATATTTATAAACCCATATTTATTTATAAAAAATAAATTTATTTAGTTTGCTTATGTATAAAAATAAATAATTAATTAATTAAAAATAATTCAGTACTTTTATTAGTAACAAAAATATTAAACAAAAGAAATATAATAAGTAAAATTAAATAAATTAAATAAGAAAAATTGTAATAAAACTATAAAATAATAAAAATAAAAATAACAAAATAACTTACCTATTTAAAAAGGTTATATTGATATCTATTGTTTATTCAATAATATTGATTGTATTGTATAAATAAATAATTACAATACAACAAATTAAAATCATTTTTAATTTTGTGTTTTAGATTTGCAAGAGGAAATCGTCGCTTGTAGGAAAAAAGATATTTTCGATGCTCTTAAAGGCCAAATACATGCGGATTTGGACACACAAATTAATATTATACAAAATTATTTAAACAAAAATTCTAAAAGCAGTTTTATGATTGATACAGGCCAAGTTGCTAATTTAAAGAAAATATTATCAAAATTCAAATTCAAATCGAAGGAACCACACCGAATAATTAAAAAAAAATTTAACAAAAATAATGCTTGGTTAAATGAAACAATCAATATTGTGGTAAGTAACTTTTTATATAAATTGTTCAAATGAAATTTGTACTATTTAATCAAATAATAACATCTATCTATGTCTATGCCTTTTTCAGTGTACTCGAGCAATTCCTACTGATGCATCTGAAGAAAATAAAGGTGGTCGACCAGCAAGGAATTTTGAGGAGTCCAGTGATCGAACAAAACGGCGTAAAACAACCAAAATGCACGAAGATTTAACTGTGGAAGAATTATCTTATGCTACTCAAATGAGTCTCCGTTCATCTGGAGTTGTAGACGCTGCTGCTGTTGTAAAAGATATTACAACAACATCGCCCACTAGAGCATCACGATATAGAGAAGCTTTTAAATCTTCTTTAATGCCTCAGCCAATCGAAATGAATGGATATGAAGCACTTGTAGACATTGTTGGAGCAAAATTAACGAAGCAGAGCTACATCGATATCCGGAGTTCATTGAGACGAAAAAAATTTAATGCCTACCCGTCGTACAGAAAAGTTGCGGAAGCAAAGTCTTGTTGTTATCCATCAGATATTACTGTGTCCGAGATTTCAGCAGAATACGAATTCAATTTCAAAAAGAAACTGTTGAATTAACGGTAAATGAAAAAAAAAAATACGTTGACGATCAAACTGTAAGTCTGCAACCTTTCACTTCTCTTATTAATGGGGAAGAAATACAGGTAAAATTTGAAATGTATTTTACTATGATAGACATGAAGGTTTGCAATGCCGTAACAAGCACGAAATCAGCAATGCGATGTTATTTATGTAACGCAACATCATCACAATTTAATGATATAAATTTAATGCAAACTCTAAAACTTAACGAAACTGCGCTTGGTTTAGGTTTATCAACACTGCATGCATGGATTCGCTTTTTTGAATATTTTCTACACATCGGGTGTAAAGAGCAAATTAAAAAATGGAAAAAAAATAAGTTTACGAAAGATCAAATCGAACAGAGAAAACGAGGTATTCAAGAAGCGTTTAAAACTCAACTTAGTTTAAATATCGATAAACCGAAAGTTGGCGCAGGTAATTCTAACAACGGAAATACAGCTAGGCGTTTCTTTGAACATTTCGACACATCAGCTATAATTTTAGGTTTGAATGCAAATTTAATGAAACGGGCTCACATTATTTTTCAGGTAATGTCCAGTGGTTTCGCAGTAAATGTAGATCTTTTTCAAAAGTACTGCTTAGAAACCGCAGAAACGTGCGTCTCTTTGTATTCATGGTATAATATGTCTACATCAGTACATAAGATTTTACTTCATGGGCCTGCAATTATTAAATGGTCTCCGCTTCCAATACATTGTAAAAAGAAACATCTTAAAATGCATTGTAGTCACTTTTGAAGCGTTTAAAGTATCTTACTTTTCAGCTTCCATCTTAAAAAAGTAATGTATTTTAAGATACTTTTGCTAACTTTTCGGAAACATCTTAAAAGTGACTACAAATGTATCTTACATTAAGATGCCTACTTTTTGCAGTGTAGGCATAATGTCTGAAGATGCTCAAGAAGCTCGAAATAAAGACATCAGAAATTACAGAGAACACTTTTCGAGAAAGTGTTCCAGTTCTGCCACCATGCAAGATGTTTTCAATCGTCTTCTTGTTACGTCTGATCCCTTTATTTCAAGCATGGGAAGAAATCACCCGAAAAGTAAAAAAATTCTAACAGAAGAAGTAATTAAATTGTTATTAGGCACAGATAGAGAGCAAAAACTATATGGAATTGATTATTCTGAGGGCTCATCTACAGATGACTCAATAGATATGGACCATGATGACTTTGATTTCTAATCAAAAAAAAATTTTGTAGTTTTTTCACTTATGTAATGCATATAAGATGTAAAAGATAAGGTTTTTATTGTATAAAATATCTTTTTTTACTGACATCGCCATCGCTATTTTAAATGTTTCTTAAGGGGGTTGACCCGTATGACGGCCACTTTTTTAACTGTTTTTTGGGATTTTTTTCTGAAGGGCGATTAAAACTTACAACTTTGAATTTTCTACCATAGATTTAGTAACTATTGAAGTAAATTCAGAAATTTTTTGAAGTCAAAATAATGAAAACTTCACGTGATAAAGCGCGGGGAAGTAATTCATTTGAAAAAAAGTACAGCATTGGTCGCCACATGTGCTGAACATACCCTATAAATTTCAAGGTGATCGGTCAAGTCGTTTTTGAAATATCATGGCGATCAGTTGAAAAAAAGTAGTTTCGAGAAAAACGCATTTGAAAGCTCAAGTACGAATAAGGCAGTGAATTCGGAACCATTACTAAAACAACTGTTGTATTCGAATATTTATTTTAGGAAACTAAAGTTTTTCTAAATGTACTTATTTTTTACTTATATAAATGTGTATGAAATAATAAAATTCGCGGATAAAAAACCAAAGCGACAAAGCTTCAATGCCAGTTGAAAGCTCGAACGCGCGCTCGAACATCATGCGTTCTCACTGTAAAAACTTTTTAACAACGACGAATATGCCAAAATTGGTTTACCCACATATTCTGCATATGTTATAGGTGCGATATATGGAAAATAAAAAAAGTCGATTTTTCGAATTTATCACACGGGTCAACCCCCTTAAATCAATAATTTATTTCTCTAGATTTGTATATTATATTATTTGACGAAATACATCATGAATAATCACAACAACCCTTGAAAATCAATTTTTTTGAGAATCCAATTAATTTTTAAAATAGTCGTCCGCCATATTGGATCCGCCATATTGAATTTTGAAAAACCGATTCCAGATTCGTAATCAGCGACCTCAAAAACACCTATAAAACAATTTTCATGAAAATCCAATTACTTTTTAAAATAGTCGTCAGCCGTATTGGATCCGCCATATTGAATTTTGAAAAACCGACTCCAGATACGTAATCAGCAACCTCAAAAACCCCTGTAAAACAATTTTTATGAAAATCCAATTACTTTTTAAAATAGTCGTCCGCCATATTGGATCCGCCATATTGGATCCGCCATCTTGAATTTTGAAAAACCGGCTTTAGATTCGTAATCAGCGACCTCAAAAACTCCCGAGTAACAAAATTCATGCAATTTTAAAAATATCTAGGGGTTTTGGCCAGGTTTTTGGCAATCTGGCCCACTGTGATATATGTACGCCAACCCCTTGAGAAACTTGATTTTATTTTATTTTATAATTTCCTTAAGTTCCTAGAATTATCAGAAACGGAACAAAACGGGGATTCCTACTTTTACTTTAAGTATAAGTCTCCTTTCTTTAACCTTAACCTTCATCTTTTTGTTATTTTGAGTTAGTTTACCACCATTAATGTTTATAGTGAATAAACTACTTTAGTATATGTATATCACAACGCTATTATGTATTCATGATAATTTGTAATAGTTTATATCTATATTTTGTAGCATTTTGTAATACTTAATTTCTTTGTATGGGGTTAAGGATGGGTAACAAAACGTAAAAGACCGAAAGGTCATATGAGTGAATAAATTAAATCAATAAATTATAAGAAGGATTATTGTAAATTTGTAAAATAATTATAATTTTTTACTATTGAAATATTGAAAATAAATAAAAATAATGTAATTTCAAACATGTGATTTTAACGATGCAAGACTGACTTGTGCAAATTGTTATATAAATTTTTATTTGTTATTGTAGCCCAAATTAATAAATAAAATATTATTTAATAATTATTATAATTTCAATTTAATATTTAAAGATTTTATGATTTAAAACGGTTGTTACATCCCTGAACGTTCACTAATTAATAATGAAATGGTTCATTGAAAAAACTGGTACATTGACGTCCACTCACCTATACTTATTAATGTTACTTTTTTTAAGTTAAATGACACCGCGTGTAAAATTTAAATTTAATAGGGGAGACCGGGGCTGATTGGGCCATTTTTCACTCTTCGTTGTTTAACTCCGTTAATATTGGTCAGATTGGGTCATGATTAAAATGTTACTGTTTAATTTTTAAAACATTACTTTATATAATAAACTTAGTTTTTAGGGTTATTTTATAACGAAAGAAATTGAACAATAAATATATGTAAATTGGAGCAGTGAAAGTATAAGATTATAAAATAAAAAAATTGCTCATATTGAAAAAGCGTATTTTTTAATTCCTAATTGTGAAAAACTATTATCATTAGTGTTAATTGACTGAAATAAATTACTGATAGTGAAATTTAATTAAATTAATGTAGTTTATTTATGTAGTATAAGCATATAGTAGATTCCTCATGCATTTAGGCGACCCAACTAACCCCGGTCAAAACGACCCCACTGACCCCGCCTGTGTTTTTCAAATATTTGATTTTTTTTATTGATACTGCAAATATAAATTAAAATCTTTTCATTGTCCTTTAAAAGGAACTATTAAAAGAGCAAAATTTGATAATTAAACTTTTTCTCAAATTATTACTCAGGAAGATATAACAAAAAAACCAAGTGGGTAAAAATTTACTTTGGAGTATCAAAATTAGTTTTCCTTACATTTACTCCACATAAATGATGATATAATAATGAAACTTGGTACAAACTTACATCTCACTACGTGAAATAATTTTTGTGTAGAGAGGAATTAATTCGACTAATATCATTTGAGTAGGAGTAATTAACAATGCTTATAACTTCTAAACCAATGATCGGACAGGCATGGTCCTCAAATAATTTTTAGTCAGTTTTGCCCCCTCTACCTCACCCAAATTTGATATTGACATGTTGTACAAATATTACGACAAAAGTAAGTTTTTGCCTAAATTTTCAAAATATCATATTTCTTGGATTTCAAAGATATTTCAAATATGGTTTTCGTAATTTGGAAGCTTCATTATCTATCTTTAGGTTGTACTAGAGCATAGTTAAAAAATATAAAATACTTTTGTGCAATTTGAACTTGTTTGTTTAAATCCAAGGAAAAGAGGGTGGAGGTGGAAAGTAACACTTTGTTACTTTCCTCATCACCCCATGTTTTATTTTTGAAAACATTCTTCTTTTTTATAAATATGTGATTTTTCATGTTTTATTCATATTTTAAAGATTAGATATTGGTTTTTTTAAAAACGATGCTTTTTTAATGACATTGCTGTGCAACGAATATCAATTAGATTAAAAAAACTTTATTACAAAAAAGTGCAAAAATATATGCCAATTATGTACAAAATGCAGAAGCGTAGCTAAAGGTGGGCGAAGTGGGCGACCGCCCAGGGCCTCGCGCCTTCTTCCTATGAATTTGCGCCTTGTAGGGCCTCGCGTTCCCTAAGAGTTTGTACTACAAAGGGCCTCGCGAACGTCATGCTGACCACCCCTATATTCCACCTAGCTACGCCACTGTCAAAATGTAGTTAATATAGCTTTGTGTTTTTCATATGTTCATAATAAAAATAATTTAAATTAATAGCAGTTTCATCTCTCTAAATTTCTTAGAGTGAAAATTTCACTCTAATTTAGGAGTAAGATGTACATTCACTCCAGTTAGAGTGAAAGTTCACTCTAAAAGTGTGAGATCGCTCACTCTAATGGAAATAGTGAAGAAATTCACACCAGTGATTGGAGTGAATATTCACTCCAAGATTTACAGTGAAACTTCCACTCTATTTTGAGTGAACGTAAGCACGTATACCTTATAACAGCAGTTCGTAAGTTTTGAACCAACGAGCGTATAGCATAGTGGATAGAGCGTTGGGCCTTAGGCCTGCGGGTCGCACGTTCGAGACCTTTCAGCGTCAAATATTTTAATTATTTAAGTTTAGCGTTAGTATTAAGTTGTATGTTGTATTTGTAAATATGATATAAAAAAATGTTATAAAATAATATAAATAACAAATATCTTTGAGACTAAATAAATACGAAAATACCACGGTACTGAAAGAAAGTTATTAATTAAAGAGGTTCAATATTTATTTTTATTTATTATTTTTCAAATATAAGATATTATTCCTTTAAAGTTATAATGTTATTCAAATTTCCAAAAGCTTTAATTTACCCAATCTAAAATAGGAGTGGGAAATTCGATCTAATTGGAATAAGCCGACATTTTAAATCAGCTGAAAAATTCACTCTAATTAGAGTGAACATTCACTCCATATGAAGTGGATCAATTTTCACTTTAAGAAATTTAAAGAGATATTCGAAATGTTTGCCTTAATTTTAAAGTGTTAGTTTTCTCCTTCGTGCTGTTACTTTCCACCTCAGGGGTGAGGAGGAAAGTAACAAATAAAGAGCTAATTAAAAAGTCCTACTGTGAACAATCTAATTATTATTCATGTTTAATTCCAATTTTATTTAATAGGTGAAAGTCCAAGCTTTCGATAAGTATGTTTACAGAACTTATTCGACAAATAGTTTTAACGCTATCATCAAAAAACTAATTTTTGTTACTTTCCTCCTCGGTCTCCCCTAAACCGCTTTGACCCAATCTACCCTTGACCCAACTAGCCTCGGTCTCCCCTACTTATTTCTTGTTTTTTATAACAAAAATATGAAAAAAATGTTTTAAAACGAAACACTAGAGTCTTTTTTACTAACTATGAAATAATTGATTTTAAATAATGCACAAAATAATACGTGAAAATCTAGTTTTTCAGTTTTTTACATCTTATTTTTATAAATCTGCAATAAAAAGTTAGCACACCATGTATACATCATCACAACTAAATTGTCAACAATTACACCGTCACACAAAAAGAAAATAATCTCGAGTGCGAAGACAGACCCTTATGGAAAAATGTGACATGAATGTAATGACATGGATGCGTGTCATTCATTTCCCAATAAGAAGTTGACCACTGGCGCAGTAACGGTCCAGTACTGTTACAAAAAACCCTTTAACCGACTGAGCTAACACGATTACTGTTTCGTATTTCTTATTAAAATATATTTGAGTAATTATATAATACATAAAATATTACATACTTTATATAGACTTCAACTATATTAGTGAAACATACACTGAGAAAAAGATACTGTTGAATCAATACTTCCGATACTATTGATTTCCGTACTTTCAAAACAACAGTTTTTCTATAGATTCAAACAAATTTTTCATTAAATCAAAAAACTGGAACTAAAGATTTAAAAATATAGTACTTTTAATTGCAATACCGTTAAAATACAAAAGAAAAGTATATAAACTTGATTCAAGAAATCTTGATTTGATTCAAAGAAATCATACTTTTAAAACAATAAATATCTTATTAAATAAATGGAATATCTTCATAGATCGAAGAAAACAATAATAGATCCAAACAAATATACTTCAAATATTATAGTATCTACTGTTAATGCAACTAATAAAATCTTTAAATAGGGTCAAAAGCGGATACCTTTGAATTCATAGAATATTTAATAGAATTAAATTTTCCAAACATTATTCCTTTTTTTTCCATGACAGAAAGTAAATAAAATGTATAACAGAAGATCCATGTCCACAAAATAGCAATAAATAAATGTTTATTGTTAACAAAATGAATGATATAAACAAATGAACTTGAAAAAAGCGATTTTTTTTAGAATAAATATAATTCTAAGGAAACAACAATACATATATGTATTGTTGTTGATACGTAAAATCAGGCCCGGATTGGCCATTCAGGATACCGGGAAAAATCCCGGTGGGCCGCCGCTAGGCGGGCCGGTATTTTTGTAGGTCTAATTAATAATTTAATTTATGTAATTAAATTTCATTTAACTTTCAATTACTCTTTTCTATTTTCAATTAATTTTACAACATTCAATCATTTTCGGCTTCTTTCTATGTTCTTTTCAATCACAGAAATTGTAGAATTTCAATTAAATTGTTCAATTCTACAACTATTTTTTACAATTCTTATTTATTATTATCTTCAACTTTCAATTCCATTCTTCAATTTTCAATTTCATTCTTCAGTTTTCAATTATTATTTTTTTCTATATTCAAGAATTCTAGACTTTTTCAATTACTTCTTTCAATTTTTAATTACATTTTTTAAATTTCCATTACATTCCTCAATTTTCAATTATCTCCTTCAATTTTTTCAATCCTCAATAATTCTCAAAAAATTTTATAACTAATCTTTAACTTTTTAAATTATTTTGTTCTCTTGACCATTATTTCTTAGTGCTTTACGATATCAAGACGATATCATATTTGAGCAATATTGATATTGATCTCAAAATCTCTTGACCATCCAAAAATGTTCTCGAGTTGATAATATCGACCTAAAATAACTAAAAAATGACGAAAATAATTGACAAATGAAAAAAATTGGAATAATGACAAGATTAATAAATCGACAATTGACAAAAATAATTTAAAAAATTAAAGAACAAATATAATATTTTAAAAAAACAATTGGAAATTAAAAAAGGAAAAAAATTACAGAAATAATAATAATTGAAAAAAATTTTAATTTTAAAAAATTGACCGGGATTGAAATTTGAAGAAATAATCACAAATTGATAAGAAGAAAATAATGTTAAAAATTGCCAAAATAATTAAAAAATGAAGAAAATAATTGTGAATTAGATAGAAAAATTGAGGAATTAAGGAGTTAAATTGAGATTTCAAAAAAATTATTGATAATAAATAATTTACAAATTACTATATCAATAAATAAATAAATAGTATAAAAGAGTGAAAAAGCCCAGGATTGGTGAATATTTAAGAAAATAATTGACAATTAAAAACTGAAGAAAACTGTAGGAATAATTATAACAAATAATTGGAAATTGAATGGGATTTCAAAAAGTTAAAGTTGGTTGAAAATCGAAGAAAATAATTTCAAATTAGAAGAAATAGTTGAAAAATGAAGAAAAAAATTCAAAATTAAAGAAAATAATAATTGTGAATTTAAGAGGATAGTTGAAAAATTGAATTGAAAGTTCAAGAAAAATATTGTTAATTGAAAAAATCATCGAAAAAAGCCGAGAATTATTAAATATTGAATAAAATAATTGCCAATTGGAAAAAATTCTAAACATGGCAAGATTATTAAATTAAAAACTGACAGAAATAATTTTAAACAGAAAAAGATAAACATGAAATTAAAAAAAACTAAAAAAGAAAGAAAATGATAGGAATAGTTCTAGAAACAATTGAAAGTTTAATTGCTTTTTGAAAAATTAAACTTTATTAAAATTTGAAGAAAATACTTTCAAATTGAGAGAATAATTGAAAATGAAAAAAAAGTATCAATAAAAGACAAGAATTGTGATTGGATACAAATAATTAAATAATTAAAGAACTGAATTGAAATTTCAAGAAAATGATTAATAATTGAATAATATGAAAGAAAATAATTGAAAAAAGACGAAAATAAAGGACAATTGCAAAAAATTCGAAAAATTGCAACATTAAAAAGTTTACATTTCAACAGAATTATCTTAAAAGTTAAGAATGTAAATTAAAATTTAGAACAGAAATAACTAAGAATAAAAATTGAAAGAAAATTACTGTAGTAATTGTAGAAAATAATTGTAAATTTAATTGGATTATAAAAAATTGAACTGGATTGAAGTTCTTGGAAAATAATTGCCTATTGAAGGAAACAAGTGAAAATTGAAAAAATAATTGAAAAAAAATCGAGAATTATTGAATATTGACTGAAATAATTAAAAATTCAAGTAAATAATTGAAAACTGAAAAATAATTGAAAAAATGAGAATATTTGAAAACTGAAAAATAATTGAAAAAATGAGAATATTTGAAAACTGAAAAAGTATTTGAAAACTGAAAAAAAATAATTGAAAAACCGACAATATTTGAAAATCGAAGAAAATAATTGAAAACTGAAAAAATAATTGAAAAAACGAGAATATTTGAAAACTGAAAAGAATAATTGAAAAAAACCGAAAATATTTGAAAATTGAAGAAAATAGTTGAAAACTGGAAAAACAATTGAAAAAATGAGAATTATTGAATATTGAAGAAAACAATTGAAAATTGATAAAAATATTGAAAGAAGCCGAAAATTATTGAATATTAAAGAGAATATTTGAAAATTAAAAAACATGATTAAAAATTAATTAAAATAATTGTGAATAGAAGATAATAATTGAGATTTGAAGAAAATAATTGTAAATTAAAGAAAGTAATTGGGTATTCAAATATTGAAAAAATGATTTTCAGGTGAATGAAAGCCGACTTTTTTTATGCTAAAGGGGGCAAAGTAGATAGAAATTCATTCTGAGCGATTTTTAAAGCCGGGGAATTCGCTAAAAAACTTTTTTTTATATTTATTTAATAAAAATTGTCCATTTCTTGATTGAAGATCAGGGAATGATTTTAACGGGTTGTTTTTGATGCTGAAGGGGTTAAGGTAGATAGGAATACATTCAGAGCAATTTTTAAAGCCAGGAAATTCTCTCAAAATTTTTTTATTATATTTGTTTAATAGAAGTTGTCCATTTTTTGTCCTTTAAAATTGGTTAAAACCAGATTGAGGTGTTCATTAAACTAAGAAATTACTGCTGCTTTCGTACAAATGGCAGTAGAGAATGCTACTGTTCAAGAAATTCCAAATAATTAAATTATTGATAAGTTTAAATAAAATAATTTAATAATTTAATATTTTTATATTTTAGTTTTAAATGTTAATAAAAATTTCCAATTATATAGAAAGGGGCCGCTTTGAATATCTTTCCCGGGCCGCTTTTAATTCCCAATCCGGCACTGCGTAAAATGTATTTGGGGTCGCTAATAACAATTTTCGTAATGGCTTTTAAAAATTCAAAATAGGGGATCCAATATGTCGGACAAATTTTTTTAAATTTCTTAAAATCGCTTGAAACTTGTTACTCGGGGGTTTTTGGGGTCGCTGATTACGAATCTGAAGTCCGATTTTACAAATTCAAAATGGCGGATCCAATATGGACCTTACTCGCAGATATCTTTGAAAATTTTCGTAAAACATGCATGTCTACTTATAGCTTGGATCCCTTACACTACTACACAGCACCGGGACTTTCTTTTGATGCCATGTTAAAATTTTCCAAGGTTAAACTTGAACTACTAACAGACCCTGAATTACTATTATTTTCTGAATCTGCTATTAGAGGAGGTGTCTCTCAGTGTTCCAACAGATACTCTAAAGCAAACAATAAATATATGGAAAGTGATTTTAATCCTAGTTTACCAGAAAGCTACATAATGTATTTCGATATTAACAACCAGTATGGTGCGGCTATGTCAGAATCTTTACCTTTTAAGAACTTTAAATGGGTAGATGATATTTCAAAAGTTGATTTTTTCAATATTTCCAATGATTCAGCAGTTGGTTATATTCTAGAAGTTGATTTTTTATTATGTATCTGCGAGTAAGAGGACATCTGTTTTTAGGTAGAGGTCAGAGTATTGCCCTAAATTTTTCAAATTAAATATCTCCCATACGTTCTGTGCGTGAGTATAGTCTTGATCGGAAATTGTTTCGTTATTTAATTTTGAGTAAAATGCCTCCTTTAGTGGAAGATATTCTTCGTCTAATCTTCCCCAAGAGTCAATATATTGATACGGAAAAACGCCTTTTCTCGTTAACAATTGAAATTCTTCGTTATTTTGACAATGCTTTTTGGTGATTGCTTTTTTATCGTCTATTAAGTAGGAAGCTAATTTCTCTAGAGTACTTGGCATAAACCGAAAAGAGTCGATAAAGCGGAATTTTACTTCAGTACTGTCAACTTCTTTTGTGAAGGAAATATATTTTTTCTTTATTCACAGGCAATAAACTGACGTTTCCCTCAAAGCTTGTGGCTAGAGCTCTTATGAAAAAATGAGAATCATAACCAGAAAGATTGTGAAAAACTAC
Organism: Ganaspis brasiliensis; assembly: GCA_037103525.1. Taxonomy (NCBI): domain Eukaryota; kingdom Metazoa; phylum Arthropoda; class Insecta; order Hymenoptera; family Figitidae; genus Ganaspis; species Ganaspis brasiliensis. The sequence continues at coordinate 115,206 of JAZKLR010000348.1, read as the reverse complement.
AGGAATGATGTGGGAATATTTGAAATTTACATTGCAGCTTTGATGAGCAGCACCACGATATTTACCCATAAAATGACAATGATCGTGGTGTTTAATATCATCTTTTGCAAATGGCTTCTCACAAATGTGACAAGCTTTTGCTTCTGCAAATTCCCGTTTCTGTTTATTACTCAAAGATTCCATAGGTACAATATGTGTAAAATATTCTTGATTAACAGTTTCTGCTAAACATTTTAATTCATTCATGAACCATGAAATGCAATCCGCTCCGCGATAAAGATTTGTTTTACATTTTGACTCATTAAAACTACATTGTACAGTATAAGCTACACTTGTTGGGATATGCTTTTGATAATTACATGTATTACCATCTGTCTCACTAACACGTTCCAGTAAGCACTCAATATCCGCGTACACAACAAAAGGTACCTTATCTTTAAAACGATAATTTTTAAATTGTAAAATGTTATTTTTATCATCGAGTAAAATTATTCTACATTTGTTAATCTTTTCACACGCTGACCTATGTCTTTGGTAAGAATTTTCTGTAGTAAGATGACATAAACACCTGTCACATATTAAAACACTATGTTGATTTCTAGAAACTTGTGAACTCAGTAAACGTGATAAATTTTTAATAAGTGTAAAATGAAAAATTGGTTTTTTAACGGTAATGTCTTCTGTAACGTCATCGTCACAGTCGGTATTTTCAATCATTAATAAGTGAATCGTTGGTTTCTCAGACATATTTTTACTCAAATAAATTGGAATAATATCAGGTTTCTGCTTTTTTCTGAATTGTCTAAAGCGTAAACGTTTATTTTTAACTTATTAAGTTTTTCAAATTTTACAATATCTTGAAAGCTTATTGGAAACTCAATATCATTATACTTTAATACTTTACTGTAATGTTGATACGAATCTGTTATTGTTACATGATCATTTACTGGATATAATGCTGCTGTGACTGACCACAAAAAGCAATATGGATCGTTATTGTTAATGTTAATTACGGCTTTTTATCTCGAATATATTTTGGTAATTTAATAAAGGTAGACAAACCAACTTGAAAAGCGTCATATATATTTATATTAACTACTAAATTAATAATTTCATTTAAACTTCAGCCAGAGTCTTTTTCTTGAAATTCCTCTACTCCTACCAATACGTTATCCTTTACTTGATCATTATACCATTCATTTAAGTCTGTAGACAGTAAAATAATTGTGTTTTCAGTATTTACATGTTTCACAGCTTCAGTTATTTCCCCCTCTTTTAAAGTTTGAAATTTACCATAAAAAGTAACATTAACTTTTAAATTTGGGTGTTGTTTTAAAGTATTTTTAATTTTTTCAATAGTAACTACTCTCCCATCTTCTAAAACGTGTTTTAAATCTTTATGAGATAGATTCACTACCGAACCAGTACTTATCCGAGTTTCAAAAGCAGTCTCTATATTCTGCCACCTAACCCCCCTCTCTTCCTCCTGCAGAGTCGTTAAACGTCCACCACTTTTTTCAAAATGTTGTTTGATTTTTGCCTGGAATGCTTTAAGTAATGCCAAAGACGCAGCTACACTTCTTTTTTCTTCCAACGATAAATTTTGTCGATTGTTTTTCAAAAAAATTTTCACCGAATGAATACTGTTCTTTCCCAATTTCAATCCCTTTCTGCATTCTTCATGGTTTGACTTCTCTTTTATCAACCGATATGTTTTTTCCAACGAAGATACAAACGTTTTAATACGTTTTGAATTCATTGTCCTAATATATATCTGAAAATTAAACAGTGTTGTCAATTTGTAAATCTTTTGTTTATAACCTCAAAATATGACTTGTATAAAAATTTGCTTTCTAAGCGATTTTTTAAGTGTGTACTATCACTTTAGAGGTTGAAGAAGAACTGTGTAATTAGATCTTTTACAGTGAAGATATATATATATTAAGAAACACGATTCAACATGCATTTCGCTAAATTAAGCATCAAATACCCCCTCCCCTACTTCGAAATTTCCCCCATCACTCTCCGTATTTCTAAAACAATACCCCCATCACCACCCTCTACTGCTTTTGTTCTAATCCCCTACCACTAAAAATAACACCCACCAATACATCATCCCCACTACTTGGGGGCCATACTTAAATTACGTAACGCTCTAGAAGGGGGGGGGGGGGGTTCTGGAAAGTTGTTACACCTGTGTAAACTGTCAAATGTTTACATTATAAAAACTGTCACAGGGGAGGGGGGGTCTAAAAATTCCTGAAAAAAGCGTTACGTAATTTAAGTATGGCCCCTTGGATTGCGCAATATTGTGCAATGTTCTAAAATTCGAGATCAAAGCAACTGATTTCCAAAAAATCATACCCTCATGAGAAATAAATTCTTTTTTAAAGGTTATATTTACACCCACCACCACTTATTGTACAATTCTTTCAAAATTATATCCCCATCACCATCTAGCTGATTCCTCCTTCAAGGTCAAATGGTCAAATTTTATATATTAAAATAAGTCCTCTCCAAATCGAAATTGCGTAATACAATTCAATTCTTTAAAGATCAAAGCACCCTGTTTCTAAGAAATCATATGTTCTTCATTTGAAACCATAGCACCTAATTTCCAAGAAATCCCCACCACCAAGCTAAATATAAAGGTCAAATATACCCTTTCCCCACCCCTCATTCTTTTCTGATCATGTCATATACCCACCACTACTACTTAATACCACCCACCAATACATAACCGCACCACTAGGATTACGCAATATGCTGTAATATCTGTCATGTTTTTTTATCCCCCACCTCTCATCTCAATGACGTCACAAGCTTGACCTTGAAACTGTTTGCTCAATGGATGCTTACCTCACACTGATACACTAACACATGCTTATGTCATCACTTTCCGTTGTATTCTTTCTAAAGCTGGCTCCTGATTGGTCCTTTCCGTTGTAACCCTCTTAATGTCGCTTCTGATTGGCTCTCACACAGACACACTAACCCTACTCTGTTCAGAACCGGCATAGTATAACTACTTATTATAATGTATGTACGGATGTATACATGTACTTCATAACTGCTCACACGTTCAATCATTAATTTTCAATTTTTTATATACACGTTCTTTCATTATTTTTAAATTCCTATAAGGAGTTAATGTTGCAGATATTGCTTTGTGTTTAGAATTTTATTGCAATTTATGTACGAATGTATACATGTATTTTATAACTACTCACACTTTCATTCATTAATTAGCGACCCTAAAAAGCCCCGAGTAACAAGTTTCAAGCGATTTCAATAAATTTGTATAAATTCGTCCGCCATTTTGAATTTTGAAAATATTAAAAATCTGACTCCGGATTCTGAATCAGCGACCACCAAAACCCCCTAAAGCGTATTTGATTGCTAAATTCTTCAAATAGAAAAATGTATGCTTCAAAGGGTTAAGTCTGTGGCTGAAAGGCATAACATCATAACTAACATTTTATCGAATTTGAGATAACATCAGATTTGCGTTAATTTAGTAATGCTTTTTAAAGTTTCATAACAGTAAAGTGATTTAAATGTTTATTTACGTAGAAAATAATTAATAACACAACAGCATAACTGCATTCAAATCGAAAAAAAGAATTGATATTCTTTTTTAAAGCGTTTATATTTTATTAAAATTGATAAACAGATGTAAAAACTACACTAGAAAATAGGATACAATGCCAAACACCAAAAATATTGGTTGATTTTTCGATTTTACAAAACCAAGAAAATAAACAAAAACAGGTTTTTCTCAAAACTATGAAAATGCAGTTATGTTATTCTGCCTTTCAGCCACAGAAGTATACTATTGAATCTTAAGTGTTTGTAATTGAAAGAACAAAATCATCCTATTAAATCAAACATTTTTACTTTGAAAACAATAACAATATTGTTGAATTAAAGCATATACTATCAAATTCATACTGCGAAAGTTAATAGTACATACTTTTAAAATGATAGTAAATATGTTCGAACATGGGCGAAGACGCCGTTTGATGCGTCAAACCAAAACACTATAGATTCAAGAGTATTTTTTTCTCAGTGTATGAAATTGACTCAAAATTAGTGTAATTTAACTTTTGAAAATCATAACATTAATAAATTATCGAATAATTTAAATCTTCGAAATTAATTATCTTTCCTCTTAAAAAATAACTTTTATTTGAAACTGTTTTCAAATAAAATAAATTATATATTTATGTATTCCAAAGCCTACCTTCAAAAGTCTATCTGTATAATAATTGTAATTAATAATTTAAAAATAAAATTTAAATGTTCAATAATAAATTCAACAATAAAATTTTTACAAATGCAGTACTGCACCAGCACCGGCTCAGTGTTGGCGGCCAGTACTAGACTTAATACTGTTACAATACAGATGCAACGCTTCAACCAGTACTGAAACCGCATTGGCTGAACAAGCCTTGGCAGTTTCACTGGCGCGGTACTACTCCATTAGTCATCTTTGGCATAAGTCTGTAATTTCTGGTTGGGTTGCGTGTCACTTTTTTGCGACCACGCGAGAAAAATAACACGTGAGAAAAAGACATGGCAATGGATACCTAAAAATGCCACGATGCGCAGTCGTATTCTACAGTACCTACGGTTGCGCAGTAAATTTTTGTCCTTCCCAAAATGGTGCACAATGCATGTTTATATAAAATCATTATAAAATTAATAATAATAAAAAAATTTTGTTGGTGCATTCTTTGCCATGTCATTTTCTCCTGTGTCATTTTTCTCGTGTGGTCGCGAAATAATGACACGCAAATGACACAAAAGTAATGACATGCATCCGTTTCATTATTTTCATGTCACACTTTTCCAGAAGGGTGACACATGCTATGTTCTCTTTGTTGTGATGTATCTAAAGACCTCAGAATAGTCCGACCTCAAGATTGGCTCTTGATTTCATTTTACAGAGTTTTTGGGGGGGGGGGGGGGTAAAATTACAAATATTAATTTGTATGGGAATTTATCGACATTTCATTACTAAAACTGAATTTTTGCTTCTTCTGATTTGAGGGGAGAAATAGGTGTAGCACGGCGTTTTTTCAGTGATTTTTATGAATTTTTCTTAACACACAAGGAACTTAGGGAGAGTAGTCAGAGTTGGATATTATTATTGGAAAGTTCTACTAAAATGCAATATTTTTGCTAAACATTGCAAAAAATTTGTACCAAAAGTTTTGGAGTTATAGGCAATTAAAAAAAAAAGGTAGTCAGAGTTGAACATGGTAGTCAGAGTTGGGTCACTGTAGAAAATCAATGAAATATGAAGATAAATGATTGAAAATGACAATATCTTTGCCTTGGCATGATAGAATGGCACTCAAATACATTTGGAAATGACAAAAGGAAACATGAAATTGAAATAAATCATATTTCCTCTTGTATCGCGAAATTGATCTGAAAAGGAAAAATTATTACCAAAAATTTGAATTTTCTTTTTTTCCAATAGAAATGAAGTTTTTGACACCTTTTTAAGTTAACAAATTCATTTTCATTGCAAAAATGCTTCAGAATTGCAAAATTTTGGGTGTACCAACCTTGACTCAAGTGTCATTTAGCTTCATATCACACACACACACCATGAACGATTTATACAAACACCAAATTACGTTCCACATTTTCGTATACCATGTTCATGAACAATTTTAGTCAACTTAATTTGTCATTAGCATATTTCTTCTACATTTAATTATCTAATTTTAAAACTACAAAAACGTTTTCTGTTGAGCGTATAACACGGACTCGCTCAATACGTCTATATAGTTCGCACACTTCACTGCAATTCATGTAAAAAGTTTGCTGGCATTGCTAATAAGTATTTACACACAACGACAAATGGATCTACTTTAATAAAATAAAATAAACGCGATGATTCAACTCTGACCACTGTCCAACTCTGACTACTCTCCCCTATATAATTTATTGCTATTTAGAGGTTAAAATATACACATATTTAAGAGTATATTCTGATAATTATCAACTAGTTTCATAAAAAATAATAATAATAACTGCTACCGGCCGCACATTGTAGGTCGCGCAATCGTCTCAGTAGATTGTGTACTAGGGTGGTGCAAAAATACATGGGAAAAACAAAAAGTTGAAAATGTTTTGCTCTCGCCCCCTAGGATTGTTCTATATAAAATAAATTACCCCTATTTTTTTGTTTTTTAATATTTAGTGGTTGCTCAAAGCGCTCAAAGTTTCCCATGCAAAATGCAGGGAAAAAATAGTATATTAAGCAACAAGGGGTTAAAGGCAGCCATTTGCTTACCATGATGTTTGTGTACGAGTGACAGTCGAGGGCGAAGCCCGAGACAAAACGAGTAAAATGGCGCTTTTAAATGCCTGTAGGCGAGACGCATGAATTCTTCCCGGATGTCATTTGAACCAGTGGACATTTGATCGAATGGCATTCAAACGAGTGGACATTTGAACGAGTGGACATTTGAACGAATGGACATTTGAACGAGTTGACATTTCGACGAGTGGACATTTGAAGGTATTGTCATTCTGCCGAGTGAACATTTGAACGAGTTGACATTTTAACGAGTTGTCATTATGACGAGTGGACATTTTGACGAGTTGTCATTTAAAAGAATGGACATTTTAACGAGTTGACATTTCGACGAGTGGACATTTGAACGACTGGACATTTGAACGAGTTGAAATTTGAACAAGTTGTCATTCTGACGAGTGGACATTTCGACGAGTGGTCATTTGAACGAATTGACATTTTAACGAGTTGGCATTTCGACGAGTGGTTATTCTAACGAGAGGACATTCTGACGAGTGGATATTTGAACGAGTTGTCATTCTGCCGAGTGGTCATTCTAACGAGTGGACATTTAAACGAGTTGTCATTCTGCCGATTGGACATTTCGACGAGTGGTCATTTTAACGAATGGACATTTTAACGAGTTGACATTTCGACGAGTGGACATTTGAACGAGTTGAAATTTGAACGAGTTGTCATTCTGGCGAGTGGTCATTTGAACGAATTAATATTTTAACGAGTTGACATTTCGACGAGTGGACATTTCGACGAGTGGTCATTTGAACGAGTGGACATTTGAACTAGTGAACATTTGAACGAGAGGACATTCAGACGAATGGGCATTTTAACGAATGGACATTTGAACAAGTGGACTTTCTGACGAATTGTTTTTTTCATGTGAGTTTACTCTCTATTTTGTATTAGTTTGTGGTTTCTATTTATCATGAGTTCTAAGTGTTCACAGTGTTGAATATTTTGTCGACAGGTGAAGCCTATACACAAATTACATTACTTTCATCACGAGCAGAATGAAATTAAAACATTTATTCACGATCCGGTTAAATTTCAATACTTTTGGCTCCACCTGTCGACAAAATATTCAACACTATAAACAGTTAAAACAGATGATAAATAAAAACCACATACTACTAAAAAATAGAGAGTAAACTCACATGAAAAAAACAATTCATCAGAAAGTCCACTTGTTCAAATGTCCATTCATTAAAATGCCCATTCGTCCGAATGCCCTCTCGTTCAAATCTTTCACTCGTTTAAATGTCCACTCGTTCAAATGACCACTCGTCGAAATGTCCACTTGTCTAAATGTCAATTCGTTCAAATGACCACTCGTCGAAATGTCCACTCGTCAGAATGTCCACTCGGCAGAATGACAACTCGTTTAAATGTCCACTCGTTCAAATGTCTACTCGTTAGAATGACCACTCGGCAGAATGACAACTCGTTCAAATGTCCACTCGTCAGAATGTCCTCTCGTTAGAATGACCACTCGTCGAAATGTCAACTCGTTAAAATGTCAATTCGTTAAAATGACCCCTCGTTCAAATGTCCACTCGTTCAAATGACATCCGGGAAGAATTTATGCGTCTCGCCTACAGGCATTTAAAAGCGCCATTTTCCTCGTTTTGTCTCGGGCTTTGCCCTCGACTGTCACTCGTACACAAACATCAGCGTAAACAAATGGCCGCCTTAACCCCTTGTTGCTTAATATACTACTTCGTAGAATTCGTATAAAATCCATGAAAATTAATATTTCTTGATCGGATAATGCTGCTTCTCTTCAGGAGATTTCACAGAACAAGATCCAATAATTTATTAAACAATTTTTTTTTATTAACTATTTTTTAAAGGGCCCTAAAAACCCCCATAAAATGAAAAAACGTAAAAAATCGTTAAAAAATAACTAACTTTTTCCTAATTTTGCAAATATTCAAGCCTACTAATCCCAATATTTGTAAAAAACTAAAATATACAATTATAAAAATTGCTTAAACAAATTAATATGGTTTATTTGCAACTTTTCATCTAATAGAGCTAAAGAGTTGTAACTTTTTTTTAATTTTGCAACTTTTTAAAGCTATAAAAGCCCAATACTAATAATAAACGAAAATCCACAATTTTAAACACTGTTTAAACAAATTAAAATTGTTTATTTGCAACTTTTCATCTAACAGAGCTAGAGAGTTGTAACTTTTCCTAATTTTGCAACTTTTTAAACCTATAAAAGCCCAATACTAATAATAAACGAACATCCACAATTATAAAAATTGTTTAAACAAATTAATATTGTTTATTTGCAACTTTTTATCTAATAGAGCTAAAGAGTTGTAACTTTTTTCTAATTTTACAACTTTTTAAACCTATAAAAGCCTAATACTAATAATAAACGAAAATCCACAATTTTAAACACTGTTTACACAAATTAAAATTGTTTATTTGCAACTTTTCATCTAACAGAGCTAGAGAGTTGTAACTTTTTTCTAATTTTGCAACGTTGCAAGCTTAATAAAGCACAGTACTAATTGTAAAGCAAAATCGACAATTATTAGGATTGTTTAAACAAATTAAATTTGTTTTTAGCTATATTTTTTTTTAATAAAGCTGGAAAGTTGGTACTTTTAATTAATTTTACAATTTTTTATGTTTGGGAAGATAAGAATAAAATGTGCAGAAATGTGTTAGTGGCTTTAGGATCAAAGTATAAGATTAAATGTAAATGACAATAATGAAGTATAAATTCATAACAATTTATTTTTTAAGCAGAACTCAACAAATGTCTATACCATTAATTAGATGAAAGGTTACGAAAAAAAAATTAGTTTTTTTAAACAATTTTTATAATTGTTGATTTTATTTTACAATTAGTAATGGGCTTTACTAGGCTTGAAAAGTGTGCAGAATTAGAAAAAAATTACAACTCTCTAGCTCTGTTAGATGAAAAGTTGCAAATAAACAATATTAATTTGTTTAAACAATTTTTATAATTGTGGATTTTCGTTCATTATTGGTATTGGGCTTTTATAGGTTTAAACTTTAAGAAGTTGCAAAATTAGGAAAACGTTATAACTCCCTTACCTATATTAGATGAAAATTTGTATATAAACAATATTAATTTGTTTAATCAATTATTATAATTGTATATTTTAGTTTTTTACTAATATTGGGATTTACTAGGCTTGAATAGTTGAAAAATTAGGAAAAAGTTACAACTCTAGCGATGTTAGATGAAAAGTTGCAAATAAACAATATTAATTTGTTTAAACAAATTAAAAAACACTTGCAGTAATTGTTAAAAATTATTTGCATGTAATGAAACGAAATTTCAGTAAAAAATATTGTAAAAAGTGGTAATAAATATTTTTTAACAATTTTTTACGTTTTTTTCATTTTATGGGGTTTTTTTAGGGCCATTTAAAAAAAAGTTAATAATAAAAAATTGTATAATAAATTATTGGATCTTATTCTTTGAACTCTCCTGAATAGAAGCAGCATTATCAGATCAAGAAATATTAATTTTCATGGATTTTGTATTAATTCTACGAAAAAGTTTTTTTTTCCCATCCATTTTGCATGTGTTACGTCCGAGCGACGGCAAGAATATTCAAATAACTTTAAATATGACAAGATAGTAACAGTAATGATTAACTAGCAAGAGCTAGTCTTTATATTTATTTTTGTTTTTGGGATTGGTGATCACTTTCAGATCTGAGGGATCTGTGTTGAATAAATAAACAAGATATCCAATTAATACATTTATTACATAAACAGACAATTTCATACTAATTATTACACTTAAAAAGTTTACTCAACTAATTTGTTCATTGATTTTATACTATGGTTTTCTTTGTTTTTTTGATAATCCAATAAAGCTTTTTTTTTTTTTTTTTTTGTAGGATGTTAAAACCTGCTACCAGGTACCCTGTAGCCCGTACTACAGGGTTATGCGGGGGTGGCGATGTTCTGCCGACCCGCTAAAAACACACCCTTATTTGGGGACCTTAAGACCACTCCCGGCTAGCACTTTTCGCGCGTATCGCCATCGGGAAAAGTCTTATATCCCCTCCTCTGTCGCCAAAGCGACTTTCTCCCTTATTCTACGGGACCTCCATTCTTTGGCGACCATCGAGATCTTTGACCCTCATAACATAATGTATGAAGGTCTCGATGGTTCGCCAATCCTCGGGAGAGCAAGTCATAAGCGGGATCATGTTCTCCGGTGTAACCTTGCGATTAACATCAGTAAACATAACCTGCCTCTCCGCGTCCCAACGCTTACAGCTAAAGAGTGTGTGCTCTGGGTCGTCCACTGGGAACCTGCAGTACACACACTCCGAGCTATCGACTTTTTTAAATCGCTCCAGATAGGAGCCGAAACACCCGTGCCCTGTGAGAGCTTGGGTTAAATAGTAGGAAACCACTCCGTGCTTCCTACTTATCCAGGTGGCGAGTGTAGGTATCAGCCGATACGTCCATCGGCCTGTCTCCTCCCCGCTCCATCGTTCTTGCCATCTGTCAACGAGTCTGCTTCTCGCATCTCGGCGACTTTGGTCCTTGCTGGGTCTATTATCTTCCGTATATGCGGAAGAATTTCTCTTCTTAAAAAGGAGGAAAACTTTCTCCCTTTCTTGTGCCAAAAGATCTGCCGGCGGGACGCTGGCAAGGACCTGAGCAGCACACGTCGGTACTGTCCGATAGGCCGAAATGATACGTGTAGTAACACTTCTTTGCGCGGACAGTATCCTTTTACAGATGGTTTTACTTCTGTCATTTCGCAGGGTAGGAGCCCCTACAGGTGCTGCGTATAGCAGCTTTGAAAGGGCAAAACTCGCCACCAGTCTCCTCTTTGCTTCAGAAGGCCCACCAATGTTCGGCATTAGACGAGCTAAACTTGCCGAACACTGTTCGGCCTTCCGACATGCTATGGCTATATGGTGTTTAAAATTCAAAAATTTGTCGAGTTCGACACCTAAATATTTGATATGATTCCTCCATTGGACCTCGAATCCGTCTATCTGAATACCAGGGGCTGTATAACCACGTCTGTCTGTGACTAGCAGCGCTTCGGTCTTTTCCAGAGCCATTTGGAGGCCTCTGGCCTCCAGCCAGCGCTTTGCCTGTCTCAGACATTCGTTCACCAAAACTCCCAGGGCTTCTACAGTTTCTGCAGTGCATACGATCAACGCGTCGTCCGCGAAGCCGATGATCACCGCGCCTTTAGGCAGACCCATTCGCAAGAAGTCGTCATACGAGACATTCCATACGAATGGTCCTATCCTCGAGCCTTGGGGGGCACCTCTCTGCATCTCCTCTTTCAGAGTGCAGGTGTCACCGTCGTATATTACCCACCTGTCGCTAAGATAATTATCCATTATCCGCAACAGCGGATTCCTTTGTTTCTCATCGACTTGATGAGATCTTCCCATCGCGCGATATTAAACGCGTTGCGTATATCAATGGCTACCAACGCGCAGAAGCCCTTTTTCTTCCCTGGTCCCAATTTGTTTTTCCCTTCTCTGGCTAGGTCCACAGCCTTCTGAATGGCGTCTACTGTGGACAGGCCTTTGCGGAAACCAAATTGGTTGTCAGACAGACTATTCTCTCCGGTCAGGTGAGATTGCATTCTCTGCAGAACCATGTCCTCTAGAAGCTTGCCCATCGTATCTAACAGGCATATAGGCCTGTAGGATGAGACTTTATCTAGAGGTTTGTCTCCTTTCCTTAGGAGGACCAGCCTCTGTCTTTTCCAGTCGCGAAAAAACTCTCCTCTCTTTAGGCAGTTGTTGTAGCATTCTAAGAGAATCTGAGGTGAAGCAACGATCACTTGTTTAAGGATCTCGTTGCTTATCCCATCGATTCCAGGCGCCTTGCCTGGCTTCAACCTGCTGCCTGCATTCTGCAATTCTGTAAGAGTGAAGAGTTGATCCTCACCGACTTGACAGTCACTCCAGTCCATCCTAGGCCATGGTTCTGCTGGAGGAAACAAGGCCTTTATAATTTGCCGGACCCAATCGGGGTTGTCTAGACCGGGGGTCTTTTGCCTCGATAACAATTTCTTGTTAACGATTTTATAAGCCAGACCCCATGGGTCGTTTTCGACGTCACCGATTAGGTTCTTCCAGCTCTTTCTTTTTGCAGCGCGTATCTCCTTCCTGAGGATTCTCTTGGCCTCTGTATATGCCTCCTTCAGCAGAGGATCTCCGTTTGAACGGTCATATCTCCTTCTTGCTTTGAGGCATGCCTTTCGCAAATAGGCCAATTCCTCTGACCACCAGTATACATTTCTTCTTCTTGGGGTTGTGCTTCTAGAACGCGTCATAGACGCGTCGCATGCGGTGACAATCATATTTTTCACCGTCCGCACCTCCCCTTCAAGGTTATTCGGCCTCTTCACCCATCCCAGATCCTCTATGAGGCGGGATTCTTCTAGGGACCGGCCGAACTTCTCCTTGTCGATTTTCTTAATGTTCCAATTTAGACCATTCTCACGGAGAACTCCGTGGTTCCTGGCCCGCAGCGTGTCTCCCCTTGAGACTGAAAACTCGATATACTGGTGGTCACTGTGGGTATAGTCCTCCAGGACGCGCCAATCTTTAATACGTTTATTTAGGAGGGCCGTTGTGATCGACAAGTCAATTATCGATCCCTGACCGTTTCTCCTAAAGGTCCAAGACCTCCCCTGGTTCGCAACCATCAGGTTGTTCCTGGAGATCATTTCTCCGACCAAGATTCCTCTTTTATCGAGCCTTATCTCACCCAATTCTGGTGACTTAGCATTAAAGTCACCTGTAATGAGGGTATCCATCTTGGATTCTCTAAGGCTCATTTCGAGGTCGTATATCTGATCTTCGAAGGCTGACAGTTTGTCGTTGTGTGAGAAATAACAGCTATACATACGTATTCCTGCCATTTCCACCCACACGAATCCACTGTTCGTCTCCAGGAACTTATCTGCCCGTAACTCGGAATTGCAGATCTGAATGGCTGCTCTTCCAGATTTATCTTGATACCAGGGAACGAGATCGCTCTTTCTGTTCTGTTCAGTGCAGAACAAGACATTGATCTTCTTTTCCCTGGCTGTCTGTACTAGGAGGTCTTGGGCCTCCCGGCACTTATGCAGGTTAACCTGCAGAAACTTTAGGCTTTTGCCTGTTTGAGTTTCTGCAGTTCCTGTTTGTATACTGGGCAGGCATTGCTGCCGGCCCAGTGTGCACGGTTAGTGTTACCTAAATCGGAGCAAGTGATAGACTTGGGCTCCGTTAAGCCACAATTCTTGGCCATGTGACCCGCTGCGCCACATCTCCGACAACTTTTCATTCTGCCTGGGCCCTTGCAAAGACGTGTCGCATGCCCGAAACCAAAGCACCTTTGGCATCTGGACACCTCCACGTGTTCTCGGATAGCGGCGTTTATCCATCCAATCCGGATTTTCCCTGCCTTAACCAGAGTAAAATACTCTGTTTCTGGCAGGCGTACTAACGCTACCTGCGTTCCTCGAAAGCGAGGAACGACGCTTACAGTTCTCTCCGGATTAGATGACCCCCAATAACGCTTCTAATTTATATTTTATAATTTGTTTATCGCCTAGCAACTTAATAATTCTTAAATTAATTGATTTGAGGACGGTGGTCTATGACCAGTATTGCCCCAGTATTCGGCTACTATGAGAGTACCAACAAACCGTGATTCAACACTTTAAATACAAAATAGTTAGTTAAACACATGAAAATTATTGTGTTTGAACCATTTGCTATCCAATCGTTATAATATTTTCCTATCAAACAGTATTTTTCTATTTCGCAAAACAACAATCAAAACCTATAACAAAGCAAAATTACTTACATATGATCTGTTAGAATTCGGAGACAAGGCGGAGAGTTGATCGGCTCGATTAGCGCTGCTATCGGTGATACAACAATGGCAGTACAACAAGTACTGCTGCCGATGGTTTGTTGGAAAGTTCACTTCACAACACAATTGTTTTTCAAGTAACATTATTTTACTTTTCGACGGACACTCAACAATTTTAGACGATATTCTAGAATTGATTTCAAAGCACATTTTGAATCAAACTAGATATAAAGTTTTAAACTTTGACGGACCGAAGGGCCGCTACGACGGTACTCTCTCGACAGAGGTTCTAGCGTATTCGACCCCCTCTATTTAGCGTCGTTTCTTTTTAAAGACAATTTCAGCCATTTGCGGGGGTGAAACTGTCTTTCTCGAACACGTGTTCCTGCAAAAACGTATTTGTCACGTTCTCATGCAAAAACGTAATTTGTTATTAAAACAATTTCCATCCGAGCTGCTCGTAATTTGAGATCACTCTTGGACTGATGTTTAAGTTGTTGATGCGGTAATTTATTAATAACTATTACTACAATTATGATTATTAATGTTATCTTACTCAATCAGTCGAAGAGTGATTACACTATTTCGAATTCAGTGTAAAATGTAGACAATCAATTAACTTTTTAGCCTTAAACGCAAGCAAGCGTACTGGGGCAATATCGGCAAAAGAACTATGTATCATTACCATAGCCACTACTATTACCATTATTGCCACACTTGCTCGCATCATATATTGACTTTGAAATTTCTTGTATTGGGCTATGTATCTTACGCTTGATTCCGCGTGTAGGGTGTTAAGTTACTCTTATCATAATGTCGAGCGGATGAGCAAGTGACAAGGTCGTCACCGCGACCTTGCACCTGCTCTCGGTTATGACATATCAAAAGAATGCATATGTAAGGATAACTATTACATTACTAATCTTATACATTTAAATATGTCTCCTTACAACCGCATTCTCACCTTATGGGTTTGATATATTATTAAAAGTAATAATATAATCTTGTTTATTATTAAGTATCTATTTTGTTCCGTAATATCAATAATTTATTTTAAAAATTTCAAGTTACTGGGATGTAACAGCATGGGAAACTTTGAGGACTTTAAGCGACCTCTAAATATTAAAAAAAAAAAAAAATTGGGGTAATTTTTTTTCGATATGGTCGATTCTTGCGTAACTGCCCGATTTCAAGATAACTTTTGGTAAAAAAAAATTTTTTTTTATTCAATGTTTTTCTGCACTTATTTTTCTTATTAGGGTGTAATATAAGTATATTTTAAACGATTTTACTACAACTATATTTATACGAAAATAATAGCAAATTTTTGAAAATTGGCTGCCATGTGGAGCTGAACCGCATCCTTTTATTGCAAATGTATTGTACAAAATAAAAATTTCTTTTTGATATTTTGCTAAAACGAAAATAAATAATAAATTCATAAATTATTTTATATTCTAACAGTATTTTAGATATTAGTTAACACCCTACTAAAAATTAGGACAGGATTGGTCAGAAATCTGGCCAGGAAGTCTGACCATTTTAATCCAGTTTTGTTACGTTTCTGGACGAATCTGGTCAGGAACATAGTATAACTGGTGAGGAACTTTCAAAACTGGTCACAATATTTCCACTGGCTCCGCCCTTTTACCAGGGACGAAGTAGGGTGTTTGGGGCCCTCTCTTGAAGAAAAAAGAAAAAATTACACACAAAAAAGTCTGTCTAGCTGGTATCGATCCCG
The DNA here is from genome assembly GCA_037103525.1 of Ganaspis brasiliensis. Taxonomy (NCBI): domain Eukaryota; kingdom Metazoa; phylum Arthropoda; class Insecta; order Hymenoptera; family Figitidae; genus Ganaspis; species Ganaspis brasiliensis. Next base: position 99,286 of record JAZKLR010000348.1, on the reverse strand, counting down.
GGACCTTTAGCCTGAAAGTCTGACGTCTTGAACACTGTGCCATAGAGCCACTTGTAACTCCATTTCTTTTCAAATATACTTAAATGTTGTTTAACTTTTAGCTTATGTAATAATTTCGAGATTTTATTTGATATGTAAGATATGTTTTAAAAAAAATTAATGACCTAAATATATGTGGTATTGTTACAAAATTTAAAATACAATAATAAATTAATCATTATGCTAAGATACCACATTGGTTCACTAAAACGGTATAATATTTGGAATTTGATAATTTTATATGGCTCACATAACCTATAAATGTACTATGAGAAAATAACAAATTACAAATACAAAAGTAGATATACCTTTAAATACTTATAATTTCTATTAGAGTATTATATTTTTAAATGTATGTAGAACTTTGAGTTCGTAATTTCAAAAAATAATAGTGTTTGTTTTATTATATGAAGCGAGTAAGTTAATTACTTATCATTAGTAAATTATGAGCATTAAACGATTAACACGCAGAATATAATTCTAAACTTGTATAGTGTAATATAAATTTGTTATTTATAATTACAAATTAACGTAATATAAAATATAAGTTATATATACGTTGAGAAATAGTCGCAGTCTTAAAAATAGTGGGAGTTGAATGGGAGGAGCTTTGTAACTGTATGGTTGGAAATTGTGAGACCCGTCACAAGTGGAGAGAGTAATCTACAGATATGGTTAGAAATGGTGACACCCGTCACAAATGGATGAGACCAGTCACAAGTGGTGAGAATTGTCAGGACTGTTCAGAACTGCTGACCATTCTTGATTAATTCTGATCTTATTTTTAGTAGGGCATATATAAAATTTAATAAAAGAACAGCAAATACAATATTTAATAATGAATATTTCGTTTTATTTTTTGGATAATTTGAAATCGAGATCGAGCAGTGTAATCCGGCATTGCTAAACTACTTTATAGAATAATATTTTAAAATAACCATCACAGATAAAAAAGTTTCTCTGCATGAAGCACACTGAACAGTTTATATAGGCCATGGAGCTGAAATTATACGTGTTACCATGGAGCTAAAGTTCGACATTTATTCTAACCTCACTTCTACAATATTGCAAAATAAATCTATTCCTTCTGCAGATCGCTTGTTTCACATGAAAACTTAAAGAAAATGGTAACAATACTATCAAATAGTTGTTACAGTAATATAATAGTAATGACATGGAACTGAACGCTTTTTTTGTACCCATGCGATTTTCACAAAAATAATTTTTTTTAAGTAAAAATTTTTCTTTTTTAAAACTTTTTTCACATGTGATTTAGTGCTAATGGATCAAAATTGAGATTTAACTTATTAGAAGGCGTAATAACTAAACACATGACACCTTAATTATAAGTCTACAGATTGCGTTCAAAAATTGGAAAAATTGAGGGACAAAATATTTTTACAGATTTTTAAGTATGAAAAAGGTATTATGAAGTGCAATATAAACCTTAATTGTTCATAAATATAGACACTTTATGCTTGAAAAAGGCTGAGTTATAATAATGATATTTTCACCGAAAATTATTAAATTAAAGTTAACATTTTGCAAAAGGGACACGCCACGGAGCTGAAATTTCATCAGTTATAGTGCAATATAATAGAAGTTATAATATATATATTTATGTATATTTGGTTTTCAGTTACTCTCATATATGCCTTTAAAATTCACTAATATACTTCAGAATATATTTTTAATTTAGGTGTATTTTGTCAACTCCGCCAAGTAGCCCAATTACGTAAGAATCGACCATATAAGAATTTTGATGTGTATTGCCTGTACAATAATTTTTTCTTATTTAACTTGCATAATTAAAATGAAAATGACATGGAATTTTTGACTTTCGGAATCATATCTAAAAAATTCTGGTCGTTTTCATTTAAATTTTGCAAATTACAATAGAAAATATTGTGATAGGTAATACATATTAAAATTTAGATGACAAATAAATCTTTTAAAAACTGAAGTATACACTAATCACTTCTTCTTATAAACGAAATAAAACACGAACTGACACACAAATTTCATGAATGGAACAAAACACGAAACGACACACAACTTCATAAACGAAATAAAATACGAGGCGACATAATATGAATCGTGATCCCGTTAAACCACGCTATGGCGTTTTCACAATGTGTCATCTGTCATCACAGCTATCATTCTAAGACTTGGCGGACTGAAACTCAGCTCAAGTAAGGACTTTTTAAAAGTCAATGACGTCTTGTTTTTTCTTCAGACCAGAGAATTAAAAATCAGCCAAATAACGAGCTTATTTATAGTGAGAGAAGCACTAATTCTTATTTTAAGCTAATTTTAATTATTAAATAAAGTTTCCTACTTGAAATAAGTCAAAAATAAAAGTAAGCGTGCATTCGATTACAGATTTTGTTTTTACTGTAATGTCTGAGGTCAGTTTTAAAAAATTCAAAATGGCGAATCCAATATGGCGGATGAATTTTTTAAGAAATGGTTGAACTTGTTTGAAACTCAATTGTTTATAACTTTTAACGGCTCAAAATTTTCGTTTGAAATTTTCAGAGCATATTTTTCAATAATTTTACAAGCGATTTTGGATATGCTTGAAACTTGTTACTTGGGGGTTCAAGGCGCATTAAATGCGAATCCAACGTCTGATTTCAGAAATTCAAAATTACTGACTTCATATTTGTGAAGGGCCGGATTTATATGTAGGCAAACTAGGCAACTGCCTAGGGGCCCCCACGAAAAAGGGCCCCCACCAGCTAAAATATTTTCCACAAAAAGTACTTTCAAAAGTTCTTTTAGACATTTAAAAATCTGAATAATATTTTGTATAAAATAATATAAATTTTTTGGAAATTCAAAAAGCCCGCTTATTAAAAAAGTGTCAAGTTTTGAAACTTGCTTCTTGCATGGGCCCCCACCAGCGTCTGCGCCAATGGCCCCATGTTTGGTAAATCCGGGCCTGTATTTGTCGAGTTGAGATGGGTTCAAATGTCAGGTTAAAAATTGATTTATGAAAGTTAGTAAGAATTTAAAGAACTCTTTTTAAAACTAGTTTTGAATTTTTTGTTACATAGTGTAGATTGGCAACATATTGTGAATTTTTTTCAACTCCAACGTGCACTACTTAGAATATTATAACAGTCATAATGTTTTCAATTTTGCTTCCTCATGGATAGAGCTTTGTGATCGTTAAGATTTTCAATTTTCCAAAAATAGTCTAAATCGACTCATTTTCATCTAAAAAGCGTAAACTTTCATTCTTAAGAAAATTTCCAGATATATATGTGTGCATAGCGTTTTTTGTCGCCAGGATATCTCGAGAACGCTTCAACGGATTATAAAATTTGGATGACTTATTAAGCTCACGAGTACCTAAATTTGGATACATGGATTTTTGAAAATACCCAATCAAATTCTTCTGAGCCCTTTTCTTCATCGAAAACCTATGTATACCTATGTATGAGGAAGTAAATTATTTTGCTTACTTGGAAACGAAATGTCTATGAATTGGACATACTTTTCACCTAGTTTTGATTATAGTCAATTTTAATATTTTTAATGTACTTTGAGCCACTGATTTTAAATCAACGGTCAGAAGAAGCGAAAATTCAGTTTTAGTTAAGAAATGTCGGTAAGTTCCCATATGAATCGATTTTTGTAACTTTAAATTCCCAGCAACCCTGTAAAATGAAATCAAGAGCCAATCTCGCCGACGAACTATTCTGAGGTCTTTAGATACATCACAACGAAGAGAACTTAGCATGTAGCAATCTTTGCACTCGATATATTTTTTTTGTGCTGGGGGTCGATTATATAATTTGATTTGATTCCGAAATGATTTGACTTCGCCTGACTTCACTTTTTTCTCACTTTTATTGACTTTCGTTGTCGAAAGTTTTGACAGTTAAAAGTTAAAAGTGAAAAAAAGTGAAGTCAGACGAAATCAAATCAAATTACATAATCGAATTATTACATAATTGTTATCAATAATACTTTTAGACACACTTTTAAACTTCCGGAGATCTGAACAGAAGTTGAAGATCTTTGAAAAATTTTTTTTAAATTTTTCAATTTTTGACACCATTTTGAAGCCAAAATGACGATTTTTGACGAAAAAATCGACCTATTTGTTATTGTAAAATTGTTAATAATTTTAAAAAATTTAAAAACTCGACGTCACTTGAGAGCTATTTGTATGTAGAATAAGTGTACAAAATTTCAAAACGATCGGTTCAGTAGTTTTTCCGGTAGGTTGGTCACCGACTTTAAAAATGACACTTTTGGGAAAATAGATCGCCACCAGTGTTGCCAGACCCTACTGTAAAAACGTGCGTGTGATCTGTCGTAAGAAGGTAGGTATGTACTTACATGTGTACGCAAATAACATCTCATGGTGATTCTAGAATAAGCTTTGGGACCGTTGATAACGACGCGTTCGTCACGTGATCCCTATGCATTTTCTACAGAGATCACGTGATGAACGCGTTGCTATCGACGGTCCCAAGGCCTATTAGATCGGGAGCCGGTGACCAAAAATCAACGTCATCGAGTTCCGGGATGAAATTACGCATAGAGATAGGTTTATTGATGTACTGCAGGAATCCGTAAGTCTGCCTGCGCTCGTCCTGGTAGGAGCTGAGCAGGTGCGATTATTAGACGCTCAGGTAAGGGGGGTTTTCACGTCATCGAGTTCCGGGTTAATTTTTTTTTTTAATTTGTAGGTTTATTCCTGTAGACCCTATTTGACGAAAAATGTTTCATATATTTTACAAAAAATCTACGAACACCAGACTTTATTTTTTAAGAAAAAAAGAAGAGGTGAAAGTAATTCCCGCATTTACGCTCTTCGCTGTAGTTGGAGTAGGGGTCTCTCGGTTTCGCTGCAGACGCAGAAGCAAAAACTGAATTCAACTTTTAAAATTCATAAAATTTGTGATATCACCGTTAAAAGTTAATGAATTTTGACCTTTTTTTTTAAACTGGGCTAAAATTTTCTGCACTTTCTATATTTAATGTTTTTATATTTCAAAAACTAATACTTGTATGCAAAAGTAAAACATGTTTTTTTTAATTTTTATTATTTTCAACAATAATTTGTTGTTAAATAAACTATATTAATTCGTTAATAATAGAAATAAGTAATGTATACAAATGATTTTAATCACAAAAATCAATGTACGTAGAGCAAGGTTCTTCAGAATCTTCATGCGTTACCTACTAATAAATGTAGTCTGCCCCAAAAATGTACCAAGTTTTTAGGTGGCAGACGAAAAAATTCTAAAAGTACATTGTTCAAGCTTCAATTTGATGTAAATTTCATCCCGAAACTCGATGACGTAAAATCGACCATTTTTTTAGCCTACTTTTTTAGTCTGCCTGACGCCCTTACCAAGATAGAAGTTGGCAGACTGACATTTTTGCAATCTACAGGAATAAACTTACTAATTAAAAAAAAAATTAACCCGGAACTCGATGACGTGAAAACCCCCCTTACCTGAGCGTCTAATAATCGCACCTGCTCAGCTCCTACCAGGACGAGCGCAGGCAGACTTACGGATTCCTGCAGTACATCAATAAACCTATCTCTATGCGTAATTTCATCCCGGAACTCGATGACGTTGATTTTTGGTCACCGGCTCCCGGACTATATTCTAGAATCACGATCAGGTGACACAGACGAGATCTCGTATAAGATCTTATGTGAGAACGTAGGTACGAACACTTGTAAGTTCTTATATTAAGTTTCGTCAAGCGCCGCGTCTAACGTTACTCAATATGAAATTGAAACAGCGTTCTTATATGAGTTCTCATCTGCGTACGTATGTAAGAACACAGGTGCGAACACACTTACGAACTCATGTGCGAACACACCTAAGTATTAAATTAAATATTTTAAATTAAATATATTATTAAAAAAAAATTCTCGCCAACGGGATTCGAGCCCATCTAACCTGAGCCTAAGTACGCCTTAAACCCCTCGGCCACCGTAGTTATAGAAGCAACTTTACAAAATCTTAGTCATGTCTTTCCGGAGAAATTTATGTATTAAACATGACTAAGATTTTGTAAAGCTGTTTCTATAACTACGGTGGCCGAGGGATTTAAGGCGTACTTAGGCTCAGGTTAGATGGGCTCGAATCCTGTTGGCGAGAATTTTTTTTTAATAATAAATTTAATTTAATACTTAGGTGTGTTTGCACATGAGTTCGTACGTGTGTTCGCACGTGTGTTCGTACATACGTGCGCAGATGAGAACTCATATAAGAACGCTGTTTTAATTTTATATTGAGTAACGTTATACGCGGCGCTTGACGGAACTTAATATAAGAACTTACATGCGTTCGTACCTACGTTCTCACATAAGATCTTATACGAGATCTCGTCTGTGTCATCTGAGATCTTGTATGCGTACACATGTAAGTACATACCTACCTTCTTACGACAGATCACACGCACGTTTTTACAGTAGGGGATACCCTCACTCATCGTAATTGCGCATGCTCTATATCTTCAACAGTCATAGATCAGAATCAAAGTTACCATCGGAAATCAGACTTTCCGATGTTTCTGACCAATGAGTGTTGAGGCGAAAAGCATGCGCAATTACGATGAGTGAGGGTATCTGGCAAGACTGCTCGCCACTCAGGCGCAGGTATAGCTAAAAGGCGCGCCAAACTAACTTAGAGGGACGGTCATCTACTATAACTTCGTTAGTTTTGCTCTGAATGGTCTAAAAATGTAATACAATATTAATCAGATATTATATTTTCAGTTAAAAATGGAAAAAAAAGTTGTCAAACCTTACCCCCCCCCCCCCCTTAAGTGGTTTTTTAAAATTCGTTTATCTACGTAGTTTACAACATATATAGAACAAATCTGTTAAGTTTCCGAAGTTTTTAACCATTATTTAGGATTTGAAGAAGCGTTGAACTGCGCGAGAACGACCAAAAGCGCGCCCACAAGTACCACGTCCAGGCTAGGCGCAGCGCACAATATGACCAAAGTCACTATTTTTGGACAAAATTTTGCCGATAACTCAAAAATGAACCAATTTTAATATTTATTTTTAAATAATCATAAATGTTTGTACTACAACGTTTAACAGCCAATTTTTAATTTGTTTAAACAATCTTAGTTAACAAATAAAGAACTTCAAAAGTTTTCTTTACTTAGATTTCGTTTCTTTTGTAAAATTAATTAATTACTATTGGCCTAGAGTTACAAAACAGTTTAAAATGTTTGCGAACGATTTTTAAGTTGTTTAAACAATTATAGTTTAAATAAATAACTTCGAAAATTTTTTTAACTTAGATTACCTAGTAATTCTAGGCCTATTATAGTAATTAATTAATTTTACAAAACAAACGGAATCAAATTAAGGAAAACTTTTGAAGTTCCTTATTTGTTAACTAAGATTGTTTAAACAATTTAAAAGTTGTTAGTAAACATTTTCTTCTGTATTGTAATTCTAGGCCAATAGTAATTGATTACTTTCACAAAAGAAACGAAATGAAAGAAAGTGAAACTTTTGAAGTTATTTATTTGTTAACTACGATTGTTTAAACAAATTAAAAATCGTTGGTTTGTACCTAGAACTATTTAAAATATTTTAGACAAATTTTGTGTGTAAAATATATAATTTTATTTTGTTTATTTCAGCAAAATAGTTATTTTTGTTTCGTTTTTTATAGTTCGCCGGAAAAACCACTTAAGTGCTTTGTTATAAATAAATGTTTTTAAAGTAGTTAGAATAATTTTATTCAACTTTTTTTTGTCGAAACTTGTGATTCGATAATGCATCATCAGTTTTAAAAAATTTTCAAGGTAGTAATTATGTAAATTACACGAGTAATTTGTTTCTAGATGTTTAATTTAAGTTTTTTGTCCAAAACCTAAGTCGACTTAGGTGGTTCTTTGAGCAAACGGCTCAAATGGAGTGAAAAATTAAAAAATGTCACACATGTTCCTTTAGTAATTTTTCGCGTACAATCGATTGGCGCTGTTTATTTTTTATAATTTTTATTATTTTTTTATTTGTTTATAACAAATTGTTTAAACAAATGATTTTTTTAAACAATTTTTAACGTAAAAAATCATTTTTTGGTCAACGGTCCTCTTTCCCGTATTCATTTTCTTGATATTCATATTTCCCTAAGCATGAGCTGAAATGGGTTCAAGGTCATTGTTATTGTTTATCGATTATTTATAACAAATGGAGTGAAAAATTGAAAAATGTTACACATGTTTCTTTAATAATTTTTCGCGTACAATCGATTGGCGCTGTTTATTTTTTATAATTTTTATTATTTGTTTATCAATTAAACATGTTTTTATTTTTAGAGTGGTAAAACTGACTGTATAAGACGTAATCATCTAGTTAAAACTTTCAACTATTTATTATTATCAAATGTTCAATACAAGTTTTTTTTTATTTATTTATTTTTTTTATTTATTGTAATACAAAGTTCATAGGGCTATTTAGCCCATCGAAGAACATAGTAAGAAAAAATTTAGTTCTAAATACACTGTCGAAATAAATGGTGGGGTAGAACGGACGCAGTAGCAATCAGTTTCAGACTATATGCAAAACATTATCATAGATATTATTATAATTACAATTACAAATATAACCATCGACCAATACTTAGATGTCAGATACATACATATAAACACTGTATATATAGTTAGAAAGTATTTTTATAATTAATCAACTAACCAGAAACACAAAGAAAGTCCTAAACTATAGTAAAATAGTTAATAGTTAGCAATAGTTAACAACTTACAACTAATAGAAAGCCTGACTGCAAAACCAAAAGAATAATAAATAATAATATATAAGTAAAAAACAAGAACAAAAAAAAAAAAAAAGCGAAAAACAAGAAAACTTTACCAATAAGTGATTTCAAATAATCTGCTTTCCATGTTAAAGATAAAATTATACCAAATTTTTTTGAAAATGTTACGAGAATTTATGCTTCTAATATCATGAGGCATTTTATTCCATAGTCTTGAACCTCTTATAATAAATGATCTTTGGAATTTGCAGGTGCGATGCGAAGGCAGTAAAAGTAAGGCTTTTCTATCACGAAGGCGGCATTTATGCAATTTATCATTATTTATGAAATTAAAAAATTCAAACATATACTCAGGTACCCTTGTCTTAAAAAGAGGGAAAAGAAAATTACCCATAAAAAATTGTCTTCTCTTCGCCTCATTAATCAAACCAGCTCTAACTCTGTGAGGGGTAATATGTTCCCATTTAGGAATTTCGTATATAAATCTGATGCAGGCATCCAAGGACTTTTCCAATTTTTTATTAAGCTCATCAGTTATGTCGACGTACACTAAACATCCATAATCGAAGAAAGGGAGAATTAGAGTTTTGACTAAAAGTAGTCTAGTACTGAGTGGAAGAGAATGTCTACATCTGAACAATTGTCTGAGAGAGATGTAAGTTTTCCGACAGACATCTAGCACATGATCCCTCCAGCTCAGTGATCTATCCAAGATCATACCTAAATCCCTTAGAGACTCACTGTATTTAATACTTATACCTCCAATATGTAGAGAGGGCAAATTTTGTAAGACGCCCAGGGAAGGAAACTTAGATGCACTAAAGATAATTGCTTTAGTTTTATTAGCGTTTAGTCGCAGCCCACTATGACTCGCCCATTTTGCTACCAAATCAATATCTGCTTGCATCATAATTATCATTTGTGATAATAAAGATAAAGGTCCCGAGATTCTCAATTTAAAATCATCAGCATATTTATAATGTGTACAGTAAAGTAAATTTCTCCCAAGACTATTTACACAAATATTAAATTACAAAGGTGCAAGAGAGAATCCTTAGGGTACTCCGCACTTGACTGGAGCCCAATTCGTAATTTCACCTCTACCATTAACCACCCTATATTTGCGATCTGCTAGATAGGAATCGAACCATTTTATCACTGAGTTTGATAACTCAAACTCACTCAATCTTTGAAGTAAGAGAGAATGATCTACACAGTCAAATGCCTTGGAAAAATAAAAAAAAACTGTAAGAGTTATTTCTTTAGAATCCATTGCTAATTTAACATCAGTTGTGAATTTAAGTATAGCTGTAGTCGTGCTATGTCCGTTACGAAACCCAGATTGCATTGGATCCAATAGCTGCCGGCAATCGAGAAATTTGGAAAGTTGGTTATTGACAATTCTTTTCAAGGGTTTTGTTAAAGCATTAAGTAGTGAAATCGGTCTAAAGTCTGACACACAATTAGGCTTAGATATTTTTGGGATAGGACGGATAGTGGCCTCCTTCCAGATCTTTGGAAAAGTGCTTGTTTGTAGGGAAAAATTGTAAATATGGAGAAGAGCAGGAAAAATAACTGGGAGTGCTAGTCTTATCATTTTTATAGATACACCATCAGACCCAATACCATTAGACTTAATCTCAGATAAAGTCCTAAGCAGAATCTCAGGAGAGATATCAGAAAAAAAAAACTTTGAGTCGTCAAAAGTCTCTGAGGTTCCAGTCATGACAGTCTGAGTAGTGGGAAGAGATGGAGTAATAGAAAAATGGTTAAGAAAGTCATCTATGGGAAAGATAACGTCCTGGTCAGCAACTTTATGTGGAATAATTTTTAGGTTTCTGAGCGCTTTCCAGATGTCAGTCGAGTAATGAGCTTTTTTAATTGTTTGGTAGATAAATTTATTGGAAGCATCCCTTATTTTAGTCTGAACTAAATTACGGATTTTACGGAATTCATCATGTATCTGGGAGATCCTAGTTCTTTTAAAACTACGATAGAGTCTATTTCTCTCTTTAATAAGATTTCTAATTTCGTCTGTCATCCAAGGCGAGACTTTTTTTTTAGATTTAGGGATATAAAGAGGCGCATATGTGTCAAAAGCAGTCTTAAGAAAATCTAGTAATTTGTCTACTTTACCATCTAAGTTCGTATCATTATATAAGTTTGTCCAATTATTTTCGGATAAAAGCCTAAAAAATTGCGGTTCATTAATATTTTTTAGATTCCTAGTAAGATTAGTAAAATGGGGTTGGAAAAGTGGATCAGGCAGATTATATCTAATATTAATCAAATCATGCGCAGATAGGAAAGGAATAGGATGCTGGGAAAAATCAATGACCTTTTGAATGTCGTCTACTGCTGCAAGATCAATTCTAGTACTTGAAGTTATTGTGTGGTGTGTAGAGGAAGGGGGACTATAGTTAATCCAGCCGAATGAAAAAGAGATGTGAGATAGCTAGTCTTATTATTTGGAAGATTTAGATTTGTATTAAAATCCCCCAGGATAATAATATTTTCATAATTAGAAACGGAAGAATATATAGAGGATTCTAAATCGTGGCCGAACGCAGCATTAGGTGGTTTGTAAACTACTCCCAGCAAAACCTTATTAGAAAAAGCTGTAATCTCAGTGAAAATGTATTCTGGAATAGGGTAATGACAATCTGGATTTATCTCTATAAGTGAGGCTTGTAAACTGCCATGTATATATAGACAGACTCCCCCCCCCCCCCCCCCCTATCCGACCCTCTCTATCCCTTCTAACTAGCTGGTACCCCTCTCACTCAACCAAACTCGACGGATCATGCACCGACAGCCACGTCTCAGAGACAGCTATTATATGATATGTACCATTATTAAAAAAGTCCTTAAATTCCGCAAAGTGAGCCAGAAGCGATTGGGCATTAACATGGCATAAAGAAATTGCGTTCATTAGTGATCAAGAGAAAAGCAAATTAAACGACAATATGTCATTGCCAGAGGTTCCTGAGTCATTGAAATTTTAATGTAAATCTCTGATAAACAAATAAAGCGGAACATAATCATCGCTAAAGTAATATTAGATGCAAATAACTTTATAAAATACAAAGGTATAAAAACATGCTATCATAGTGGCATATAGTTTTAATAGTTAAGTAAACATCACTATTAGATTGAAACAATTTATAGAAATAACAGTCTGTAAAATCTTAAATCAGTGATGAATGACAATAAAAATCTAAGTATGAAGAAAAAATAATTTGTAAAAAACAAAACGAAAAATTATTGAATAATATATATAATAAACCTGTTCTACAATTAGTTAATGATTGCTATTTCAAGCGGTCTACATCTTCCAAGCACGTAAGTTGAATCCTCAATGCCCAATCCTCACGCCTGCAGAATATCTTTCCTCCCGCAATCCATAGATACTTGATTTTTTTATTATCCCTCAATATCCGTGCAGCTGAGTAAATTCTGCAGTTAAATGGGGTAAGCGGTTCTCTGATGAAGATAGTTTGCCTTTCCTTGACAGACCAGTCCAGGTTAATCGTAGAAAAGTCGGGTTTTATCTTTCGTTGTTTGAGCAAAAGATCCCTTGTTTCATGTTTTAGGAACTTGACAGCTAAAGTAGGGGAATACTGTGAGTTATCCACTTTGCTTCTATGAATCCAATACACATTCGCAATATCGCTTATGTCAACTGAGCAGTCAAGAGCCTTGGCAACATCACAGACTAGAGACGGCAAATGTTCGTTTGGTTTGATAGGTATGCCATGTATTTCGATAGATGTTTGGAGGGAAATTTACTTTAGTTGATTTAAATTGCGTTCTAACGACAACACCTTAGATAGCAAGTTCTCATTCTCCTTTTTGACCTGTCCAAGCGACTCAGTTTGTATTTTCGAGAGATCCTCTAGAGACTGTATTCTGTTTGAGTTAGCCAGAATATCAGTCTTGATTGAATTAATATTATTCTTAATATCAGCATTAAATGATTCTTGTGTGTCAGCAAATTTCTGAAAAACTGTTGATAGGTACAACTTAATATCAGTGACACCAGAGCGTTGCCCCTGTTCTACAGCAACCCGTATAGCCTCAGAGACAGCCGGCGATAACACATAGTTATTAGGTACATTTTGGGACTGGCTATCCGCTAGTAAGTTATTCTCATCTGAGTTTGCACTTATTCTAGTTTCTGGAGGTACCACACTATTCCTCAAGGTGTCACCCGTCGTATCATTATTGCATTTCGAGCAGTAGAAATCAGCTGATCCCTTTTTTAATTTGTCGAACTATTTTTTAGAAATATTAATATTTAGACAGGCCAAATGAGCCAGTGAACTACACTTTTTGCACGCTAGCGAATCCATGTCTCTCGAGACCGGTTCATTGCACTCCAAACAAATAGCCATTGCAAATACACTAACACACCACTTCAATAATTGATGTACTGTTTCAAATATTGAACAAATAAACAAAATTATCCGTTAGGCTCCACTCCAACAAGACACAAAATACTCGGCTTTACTTCAAGTCACTTTTCTGACCCTCCGAACTACCCAGAAGGATTGTAAACTTTGGAAAAATTATAAAAATCTGACGAGCAAAAAACTACACGTCCGTTCAATCGGCCATGACAGTAACTGTATATAATTATTATTTTTAGAAATATTTTTATTTCTGATAAAATTTGTTTATTACAATCATTATTTCTGACAACTTTTGTTAAAAGTTTTTTCTCGATACACAGTTAAAAATTTTGTGTTAAATTTAACATAAATCACATGTCCCAAACGGTCCACTCATAATTTGAGTTAATTTTTAACACAGGGATTTGTGTTGTTTTTTTTTATCCTCTGCTTGACAGAAGTAAAATATAATCGTGTCGAGTTAAGGAGTCAATATTATTCAATTAGTATTGAACTTTACCTTTTAATTATTACAATGAATTTTCAAAACGAAATTTACGTTTTACAACAAAAAATTAAATGTAAATTACAGTGTTATTACGAAGAAATTGAGGTTATGTTCAAGAGTCTAATGTCAGCTATTAAATCAACACACGAAAAATGTTAAATTTTAACACAAAAAATTTAACTAGGACCGATTGTTACACAAATACACAAAATTTTCAACGGTGTAATTAGGTCTATCAGTCAATTTTACTTCTTCAAATATAAAAATCGGGCAAGTTCGAGTTACACTCGCACTAAAATCGAGGGTTCCGTACACAAAACAAAATAATTTTTAATATATTTGATACTATTAAATATATAAATATATTATACATATTATATATAATATATTAAAATATAATATAAAATGAATTTTTTATACAAAATGGACCACCCCCCCCTTATCTTCCAAAATATTTTACTTAGAGAGTTCAAATTTTGTACAGGAATGTATTTTTAGGTGTAAATTACATAAAAATTATAGAGAACGTGATGGTGATTGCGCTGTCAACGAAAAATCCAGAGATTTTAGCAAATATGCATAAAAAATCATTTTATTTCCTTAACAACGCTATGATCAACTTCTACAATCATGTTCTCTACCATTTTTCAGTAATCTACACGTAAAAATACATTTGTGTACCAAATTTGAACTCTCTAAGTCAAATTGTTTAGAAGTTATGGGAGGGGGGATACGGTCATTTTTTAGCATTTTTTTTAAATCGTTGGTTTTAGCTTAAGGCCAGGTTCCTCCAAAAAACGTGTTTTTTTCAAACTTATTTTATTGATACTACAGAAAATATTTTTGAATCAAACCTTTTTTGATATACAAAGACACATAAAAATACTAATTGAAAAAAAAATTAAATTTTTTTTTTTAAAAATGGCGGCACCGAAAATGGCTGTTCAAAAAAACCCCTTTTGTTGGTGGGTGTCACGATATCTCTGGATCCATTCAATTGACAGCAAAAATAAAAATGGTTTCTTATTCTGTATGACATTGGCTATGGTGTGAACTAGAATGAAACATTTTCACCAAAAAAAAGAAACAAAATGGCAGACTTTTCAATTTTTAACCCTTTTTTACACATTTAATTGTTTATAACTTTTTTAAATGATGATGAATATTTTTGGTTCTAGTTCACACCATAGAGAGACATTTGATGAGTAAAATGACGTTTCGTTCATGTTGATAAGTGCAACAGTTTCTAAATAAGAGTGACACCCAGTTCAAAAAACTTGGTTTCGAGAAAAACGTGGTTTCGAGAAAAAGGCGATTAAAGTTTTTGTTCGTGAAAAATCGTAAAAAAGTGGATTTTACACATATATCCAATCTGGCTACGTACACAACTTCTTCCTGGTCATCATAGGTGTCATTTTCAAGAATTTTTGCATTTCTTGCTGCAGTTCTGTAATCTTTAGACGCTTCTGTGGCCGCTCGAGCGGCCGGATTTACCGCTTAGCGCGCACCGCTCTCTCCTCTTTTATACCTACTTCTTCGTCGTACGGACCTTCGAGACTAATTCTATATTATTTCTAAGAGTATTTTCTAGCAATTTACGGTGGAAAAAAATTTTAGATTTTTTAAAAATTGTTTGGAGGAACCTGGCCTTAAAAACACAATGATAACGATTTGCAACAAAGTTCTCTACAGTTTTTCTGTAATCTATATGGCAAACTATATATGTATACCAAATTTCAGCACTCTAAGTACAATAGTTTGGCAGATATGGAGGTGGCATTGTACACTTTTAGTGCATTTTTACATTCTCATCCTAAATGAGAAAGTCTTCAATTTGTGCGATTTTGAACTTTTGCTAAAACATACATTTCTCGACGTTTTGAGACCTCCTGATTCCAAAAAAATGGGTTTTACGAAGATGTCTGTCTGTCTGTCTGTCTGTCTGTATCAAAATTTTGAAATCGGATAACTTGAGTAAAAATTGTCGTATCAACTTCAACTTTGGTATACTTTTTTTTGGTACCAAAATACAGGTCGAGTTCGTTGGCCAGCAATTTTATCTTTTATCTTCCAAACTATTTGACTTAGGATGCTGAAATTTGGTACACGTATGTAGATTTACGTGTAGATTACAGGAAAATTATAAAGAAAGTGATGATTATAGCGCTGTCAAAGTTATAACACTAAACTATGGCCATATGTTAAAAAAATGCTCAAAAATATTGTTATTTCCTTGACAACGCTATGTTCAACACATACAATCATGTTCTCTATAATTTTCCTGTAATCTATACGTGAAAATACATTTGTGTACCAAATTTGAATTCTTTAAGTCTAATAGTTTGGAAGTTCAGGGGGGGGGGGGGAGATACGACCATTTTTTAACATTTTTTAAAAAAAATCGTTTTTTTTGCTGAAAAACGCTATGATAACAGCCTGCAACAAGGTTTTCTATAGTTTTTCTGTAATCTACACGTCAAACTACATATGTGTACCAAATTTCAGCACTCTAAGTACAATAATTTAGCAGATAAAGGGCAGGAATGGTACAAATTAAATATAGAGATTGTTGTGGTGATAGCGCTGTCAAAGAAATGGCAAAAGTTATCAGCCAAAAAATATCAAAATTTCTCAAAAATCTTGTTATTTTCTTGACAACGCTATGTTCAACCCCTAGAATCATGTTCTCTATAATTTTCCTTTCATCTACACGTGAAAATACATATGTGGGCCAAATTTGAACTTTCTAAGTCAAATAGTTTGGCGGCTAGGGGGGGGATACGATTTTCGACAAAGTCTTGCCAATAGGGTTCCGTGCGTACACTTGTGGTGTACGGAACCCTAAAAAATGCTAAATTGAAAAAATGTTGCAACTCTGTAGCCTAATTTAATAAAAAGTTGAAATTAAACTATAATAATTAGTTTAAACAATTTGTAGAATTGTTATTATTAGTTTGTTGTTAGTAATTAATATCATTCAGCTTGAAAAGTTTCAAAATTGAGAAAAAGTTTTTAAAAAATTAACTCTGTAGCTTAATTTGATAAAATGTTGTAATTATACAATAATAATTTGTTTAAATAAATGAGAATTATGTCCACTTAATGGACATTTCGCTTCCAAGTAAGAAAAATAATTTGCTTTCTCACAGAAGAAGCAAGAATTTAATAATATATAAGTTAATTGGGGAAACAATTAAAAAAATAAGAATTTTAAATGCAAAAAAATGTAAAAACATGAATTATCTTATGAATTCTTGATCAATTATTAACTTTATATAGGTCAATCAATTCGTTTTAAGATAAGGAATCTGATTTTTGTATTCATTAAGTTGTATTTTTATCATGAAAATTTTTTTTGACAAAAACGATTTTTTTCGATGAAAAAGGGTGCTTAACAAAATTTGGTTGGGTGTTTTTAAAAATCCTTGTGTCCAAATTTAGATATTTATGAGCTTAATAAGTCATCCAAAATTTATTGGAATCCGTTGAAGCGTTCTCGAGATATTTTGTACGCAAAAAACGATATACACACGCACACACACACATACATCTGGACATTTGCTTAGGAATGAAAATTTACGCTTTTTAAATGAAAATAAGTCGATTTAGACTATTTTTGGGAAATCGAAATTCTTAACGATCACAAAGCTTCCTCTATGAGAAAGCAAAAATAAAACGGATTCTTAAAATATAGATCACTCCCCTGCTAAAAAAATCCGATTGAAAACGGATAAAACCCGGATATAAGTAGGATTCTATCGGTTTCTATCGTAATTCTATCCGGTTTTTGTCCCCGTTTTATATCAGGTTTTTATCAGTGTTTTATTCGGGTTTCATCAGGGCTCTATCCTTGTTACCAAAATTTTGCTACATGGTTTTTACATGGGTTTTATACGGTTTCTATATGGATTCAATCTGTTTTGTATCTGATCCCTTACATTACTTTTAATCATCTTTTATCCGGTTCTTATAGCGATTGTACTTGTCTTATATCCCAGTTATATCCGGGTTTTAGCAGGGTCTTTTAAATTCTGCTATCCAGTCCTTGTATGGGTTTTATAAGGTTTCTGTCTATTTTGTAGCCTGATACAAAACAGATAGAATGCGAATAGAATCCAGATAAAGCCCAGATAGAACCCGGATAGAAGAGGGTTTAACTAGATAATATCGTAATTGAATCCGGTTTTTATCCGGGTTTCCCTGTTTTATACCTGGGTTTTGTCGGTATTCTATCCGGGTTCTTCAAGGTTTTCTATCCGCTTCCTATATGGGTTCTCAAAGAAAAAAAAATTGAATAGTTTAACTTATTTTTATATACTTTGTTTATTGGAGATGGCATTATTTATTCTTTATATCCAATGGGAAATTGCCATCGGTTACCATTGGTTAAATAACGTGAAAGAATGGTTGCCAATAGATTTCATCTTGTCAAACTATTAGCAGCCACTATTTAACGGTACATAATAGGGTCTTATATAACAGAGCTGAAGCAACCCATTCATGGGAAAGGCTGTCCGATGCGCGCCCTGCTGCCACTTGTCAAAACCATAAACGCGTTAGGATTCTTGGCGAGCACACGAGGCATAGCTGCAACAAGAATCTTCTTAATCAAATAAAAGAAAAGAAATATAATAATACCGAATTTCTAAACATTCTTGAATTAGAATCGCTTTCTGAATATTAATAAAAAGTAATATGCTTAATTTTGAACAAATAATTTTAATAAATACCTTCCATAAATATAAGTATTAAATTTTTGAAGATTCTAAAAAACTCTTAAAATAGTATCTTAAACCCATAAATACATGTTCTAAATTTACTGTAACTGATATTCATTTCTTAAAAATTATTATAAAATTAATTTATTCTAAAAAAATCAAACAGAATTTAAAATGATAAAAAATAAAACTTTAGTATTAAAAATAATATTAAATTCGGATCTTACCTTTCAATTATCAGTTAGTTAAATTAAACGCTTTAAAGAAGCAAATTGTTTTAAATAATTATATATAAAAATAAAAATATACACAGAAAAAAATTAAATTATGTTTGTGAAAATATATTTTTTTTAAATTTAAAGACGAATTAAAATTAAAATGATGACGAATTAAAATTTTTAGTTTTCAGAAATTTAAGAAAATTTAATTACATTCAAGATAATATTAAATTTGAATCATATCTTAAAAAAATTTTGTTCTTAAATTTAGCTTTTATAAAACCGCGGTTATTCTTAAAAACAATCATTTAAACAAGTAAAAACATGAACAGCAAAACTTCTAAGTTTACTTTTAAAATTAAGAAATAAAAATTTAATTAATCAAATGTTTTTATTTAAAAACTTTAACTTTAATTTAAGAAAAAATTTAATTAAAAAAATTAATAAAACTTTGCTTTTCTAAAACACTTTTTTAGAATGAGTTCGTCAGAACAATAAAAATATACGCAGAAAACAAAAGTTTTTTTGAAATTAAAAAGCAAAATCTCTAAATTACAAGGTTAATTTAAAGTTAAAGAAATATTAAATAAATATAGAACACTGAAAAATATAATTCTTAAAATATTTATAAATTTGAGTGATATATTAAAATCATTCAATTACAGAAATGACTCTTTTTCAAAGTAATTGTACAGAATAAATAAAAGTAATGACGTAAAAAAATTTAATTTGTTTTGAAAAACAGAGAATGTCATATTTGCTAGTTTAAAGTTAAATTAAATATTTTTAATTCTAAATAAATTAAACATATTTTGTTCTATTAAAAATAATATAAACTTGAATCAGAATTGCAAATAATCAATTACTTAGATTTGGCTTTTATATACTGTGAAATATTTGCCACACTTTTAAATTCATATTATACGTAAACACGTGACTCGGAGTTATCCGAAAATCTACGAAAATATGTAACCTCGAAAGAGGAAGAAAGAGATTAGTTAGTCGGGTTTAGAACTCTGTATAGTAAAGTCAAATCTGTTTTAATAAATTTACATTGTTCTGTTTTAAGTTTGGTCTTGGTGATTTTAAGTTAAGACCTTTCCATAAGCGCACACTTTCTTGAATAGTTTATAAATTTTGTGTAATTAACATTGTGGCGACCGTGACAGGACAGTTTTCCTGAATTTGTGTGTGCCTCGTGGAAAGTTAAGCGTCGCAAGATTGACGCCGCCAAGAAAACCCGAAAAGTTTTGAGACAAGCGTTCACTCGGACATTAAATGACCTGAGCACAAAAATGTCTGCGGACAGCACAGGTACAGTGGATTTGGCGGAGTTACGTGTATATTCTCACATATTGGATGGCAAGAATAAGAACCTAGAGGAAGCTAACATGAAATTATTTGCTTGTATGCTCGAAGACGAGGAGATCACAGAAGACGAAATTGACAAGGAAGATGCTTCTAACGATGAGTATCAAAGGAAGTATTTACGCGCCAAAGCAAAAGTTTCGTCACTTCTCAGCACCGGTGCGCCGAGTGTTGCCTCTGATAGAGCGTCATCAGTTGGTGCTGCACAGATCACAAAAATGAAGCTACCTCAAATTGAACTAAAAAAGTTTAGTGGCGAGCCGAAGGAATGGCTCCAATTTTGGAGTCAGTTCCGTAAAATACACGAAGATACGTTCATCGAAAAGGAGGATAAATTTCAGTACCTTCTGCAAACCATCCAGCAGAATTCCCGCGCAGCGGAACTTGTTGCTAGTTTCCCGCCAACAGGGAAAAATTATGCGAAGGTAATTACAAGTTTAAAAAACCGTTTTGGACGTGATGCAGTGTTAGTGGAAGTTTATGTTCGTGAACTTTTAAAGCTGGTTATGCAAAATACATTGAGACCACAAGAGAAACTACCTCTAGCAAGTTTATACGACAAGATTGAGTTGCAATTAAGAGCTTTAGAGTCGTTAGGTGTTACGTCAGATAAATGTGGAGCCATGTTGTTTCCTCTCGTCGAGTCGTCGCTTCCCGAAGAGCTACTTCGGGCATGGCAGAGGCATCACGTGACTTCGGTGGGGGATTCGGCAGAGAAGACAGAGAAGACCGATCGACTGACTCAATTGATAAAGTTCCTAGAATCCGAGGTAGAAAATGAGGAGCGAATTGCGATTGCTGTGAATGGTTTCAGCTGGAAGAACGAAGATCGAAGAGTACAGAAAAATAAACCACGTTTTGATTCAACGATACGTTCGGCTATGGGTCTCCATGCATATGGGAAGGAGTTTAAACCAGTTCCTTGTGCATTTTGTGAGGGTGATCATGCTAGCAATAGGTGTGAGCAAGCGCGAAAAATGACATTAGAAGAGAGACGATCAGTGCTACGACGAGGAAACAGATGTTTTTCTTGTCTCAGAGTGGGGCATCAGAGTAAGATATGCCGTAGTTTCGTGAATTGTCCTTGGTGTTGTCGTAAACATTTTGTTTTGATGTGTCCGGAATTGCCCAGTGATAAGAGTGTTTCTAATTCTAGTAAACAGACAGAAGAGAATAGTATTATAAAAGAGAATGCTTATTTAAATCGTACAAGGGGCCCGGAGGTGATTTTACAAACAATACGTGTAATAATTCGAAATCGAGATAAAGAGTTAGTAGTACGTGCGTTTATCGACCCGGGATCAACAAGATCTTATGCGACCAAGGATGTTATCCGTTTGATGGGATATGAACCTCTTAGCGAGCACAAGATGATTCACTCGTTATTTGGCAATGTGTCAACAGACGTTAAAGTTCACAAGAAATATCTGGTACATCTGACAAGTAACACTAGGGAAGTGCCATACGCCGATTTCTCTGTAACTTGGTGTATAAGCAGTTTTTTAAATACTATTTGACCCGTATATTTTTGTTTTTTCCCAAAAGCTGTTTTAAGGGTGTAACTCACCCTTAAAAATTTGTTGTGATGTGTGTTTTCATTGGGAGAAAACTATTTAACACACCATAACAAAGTTTTCAGGGAGAGTTACACCCTTAAAACAGCTTTTGGGGAAAAACAAAAATATACGGGTCAAATAGTATTTAAAAAACTGCTTATACACCAAGTTACAGAGAAATCGGCGTATGGCACTTCCCTAGTGTTACTTGTGAGTAATCTTGAGCAAAGTTATTCCTGCAATTTTAAAGTATTCGATGAGGAATCTATTTGTGCTGAGATTCCATTATGGGAAAAAAACCATGGATGAAAGAGTTGAAACATTTGAATATTCAGCTTTCAGATGGACCAGATGTAAGTGGAAATTCCGCACCTGTAAAGCTTCTGATAGGATCAGACATCGCTGGAAAACTCATGACCGGGAAGATCAAACAATTGAAGTGCGGACTGACGGCTATAGAAACTTATTTCGGTTGGGTTTTGATGGGAGAGTTGCCTAAAGAAGATTCTGAAGGATTCGCACAACATGTGGTGTCTATGTTTCAAAGGGAAGCTGACGTCACTGACTTATGGAATTTGGACTTAATAGGTATCAAAGATCCGGTGGTGGAAAAGTGTCAAAAGGATCATGAAAAGGAAGTGGAGTTGAAATTTTGTGAAACTGTGTTTACAAATAGTGACGGGAGATACCAGATGTGTTTACCATGGAAAGATACGCATATATCTCTCAGTGATAATTTTGATGTAGCAAAAAAGAGGTTGGATATCACTACGAAAAAGCTGTTATCGGCAAATTTGTATAAGCAGTATGATCAGATCTTGGACGAGTGGCTGGCAGACGGGATCATTGAGGAAGTTTCTGCAGCGGAGTCGGACATCAAAGGTTATTTTTTACCACATAGAGGAGTAATTAAAGAAGGTAGTACCACTCCACTTAGACCAGTGTTTGATGCGTCTGCCAAGGGTAAGATTTTTATTTCTTTAAACGATTGTCTAGAAAAAGGTCCAAATTTATTAGAGCTTATTTCGTTGATTATTTTACGTTTTCGAAATGAAAAAATCGGCATTGTAGCTGATATAAAAAAGGCTTTCCTTCAAATAGCTGTTAATGAAAATGATCGCAATTTCTTAAAATTTTTATGGTATAACAAAGACAATAATATTGTAACATATAGACACACACGTGTGGTTTTTGGCGTGTCGTGTAGTCCTTTTTTATTGAGCGCTGTTATTAATCTTCATTTAAATCGATTATTATTAGAGAAAAAGGATAAAGCTCGTTTGTTTAATTTAGAAAAAAATATACCGAAATTGTTGGAAAGTTTTTACGTGGACAATTGCGTTACTAGTTTGAGTTCTTTAAAGGAGGTGGAGGAGTTCAGGCATGACGCGAAGCTGGCCATGGTCGAAGCGGCTTTTGATCTTAGGGGGTGGGAAAATTCTGGATCTAATATAGGGGAGCGCGATGTAAATGTTTTGGGCGTGATATGGGATAAAGTTGATGATTCCTTAAGATTATATGTGCCTTCAATAGAATCTGCTTTATTAGAAAAAATTACAAAAAGAACAATATTGTCGTTTGCACATAGAGTTTTTGACCCTTCTGGATTTGTATGTGCGACCATGATAATGCCTAAACTCCTACTACAACAAACATGGGTATTAAAAGTAAAGTGGGACGACGAGCTAAATGAAGATTTGCAAAATCAATTTAAGAAATGGTTGAGACACCTGATGTCTTTAAAAGAATTACGTTTTCCGCGATGGGTACTCCCTTCGTCAGAATTAAAGGAAAAAATAACATTTCATGTTTTTTGTGATGCCAGTAAGAAGGCGTATGCTTCGGTTATATTTGTGCGTATTGAATCAAGTTGTGAGGTTAAGGTACAATTCTTGACAGCTAAAGCTAGAGTGGCTCCATTGACAGCTGTCACTATACCTAGACTTGAGTGACTTGCCGCGAATATGGGAGCGCGTTTAGCGCATTCTTCCTTAGTTTCTATGAGAATGACCAAAGAGAAGGTATTTTTTTGGAGCGACTCTAGTACTGTTATTTTCTGGATACAGAAGAATTGTCCGTGGAGTCCTTTTGTCGCGAATCGTGTCGAAGAAATAAGAGGTCTCACCGATAAAAATTCCTGGAAACATATTCCTGGAGAATTAAATCCGGCGGATTTGCCTTCACGTGGCTGTTATTTAGATACTTTAATTAAAAAGAATTGGTGGGAGGGACCCGAATGGCTCAGAGAACCAATAGACAAGTGGCCCGAATCGCATACCAATTATTGTGAAGATGAGATAAAAAAGAGCTCCGGAAGTCGGCCAATCCGCTGGATTCGCTAGAAAATATAGAAGTAGATGCTCAGGCTGTAAACATGAATACAGAAAAAGCTGTAGAAACTTTTTATACACCGAGCGTTTCTAAATTTTGTAAAATTGTGGGAGCATTTGCGTGGGTCAAACGTTTTATTCGTAATTGTAAAGTAAAGAGCGTAGAGAGAAATAAAGGTCGTTTGACTCTGGAAGAACGGATTGGCGTGGAAAGAGTTGTTTTGTATTTGATCCAACGTGAATCATTTAAGGGATTGGATGACGTGAGACTGCGTGATTTAAAGGCTTTCGTAGATGAGACAGATTTGTATCGCTTGAATTCTAAATTATTGTACCGAGATGATAAATACGCTTTTCGTTGTCCTGTAGTATTGTTGGGAGAAAATCCTTTAGTAAAATTATTAATGACTGAGAAACATAAGAATTTAGGACACACCCATGTAAATACTTTACTTAGCAATTTACGCGAAGACTATTGGATAATAAGGGGACGAAAGGTGGCACGAACTATTGTGAATAAGTGTGTGGTATGTGCACGACAGAATGCTAAAGTCCTTAGTGTTGAATCCCCTCCTCTGCCTCGGGAGCGAGTACGAAATGCTCGAGTTTTTGAGGTGACAGGGGTGGAGAAGTTTATGGAGAAGTTTATGGAAGCTTTTGGACGTTTCATAGCGAGACGGGGTCGTCCGAGCACGATGTGGAGTGACAATGGAACTAATTTTGAGGGATTTTCTAATTTATTGAAACAAGTTGATTGGGAAAAAATTAGTGATACTTGTAATATACAGAAAATAGATTGGAAGTTTAACCCTCCAAGTTCTCCATGGTGGGGAGGTTGGTGGGAACGGGTAGTTCAGATATTGAAACGAATGCTGCGCAAAGTGCTCGGAAGGGCCTGTTTAAACTATGACGAGATGTTGACAGTTTTATGTGACTGTGAGTATGTCATTAATGCTCGTCCTTTGACTTATTTGACTGAAGATCCGGAGTATCTTTCACCGATCACTCCCAATATGTTTTTGCTGGAGATTAATGAATCGGGAGTACCGGATTGTGATTTTTTTGACAAAAACAAATTTCAAGGTAGATTTAAATATCGGCAATCTCTTAAAGATGAATTGAGAAAGAGATTTCGCAATGAGTATTTAGGCGAACTTAGATATGCCACATCCAAGCTTTCCGTGGATTCTAGGAAAATCAAGATAGGTGACGTTGTGGTAATAAGTAACGATTGTACTAAAAGATTAGAGTGGCCGCTAGGACGTGTTATAGAGATTTTCCCAGTAAAAGACGGCGTGGTGCCAGTTGTACGTTTAAAGACCGCGGGGGGTTATCTAGTTCGACCAGTACAAAGATTGTGTCCGTTAGAAATTGACAATAATGTTAATGAAAATTTGCATGAATTGTATCAAAAAAAGAGAGGTCGTTCTTTAAAGAACTCAAAGATTTCTTGTAATTCTCGAGAGGATAGCGAACTGGAAAAGAAGGAGATTGCCAAAGAGAATGATGTTATGAGTGTACAGCGTGTAGCTTATGTAACGAGGAGTGGACGAACGGTCAAACCGAGAATGAATTAATGATTTTAAATATTTTGTTATTTTTTAAAAAATCATATTTTATCAAAGAAAGAAAATCTGATGGTGGGAGAATGTGAAATATTTGCCACACTTTTAAATTCATATTATACGTAAACACGTGACTCGGAGTTATCCGAAAATCTACGAAAATATGTAACCTCGAAAGAGGAAGAAAGAGATTAGTTAGTCGGGTTTAGAACTCTGTATAGTAAAGTCAAATCTGTTTTAATAAATTTACATTGTTCTGTTTTAAGTTTGGTCTTGGTGATTTTAAGTTAAGACCTTTTCATAAGCGCACACTTTCTTGAATAGTTTATAAATTTTGTGTAATTAACATATACATTAACTGTCTGTAAAACGAATAATTACGAGTAATAACAAAATATGAAAGTTTATTTTGAAAATAAAAATAAATAAATAAAGCATGGAAAAATGGTTAATTTAAATTATAAAAAAGAAACAATAGAACTATTTAGAATAAATGCAATTAATTATATTAAAAATAACATTAAACTTGGATACTAATTACATAATCATTTATCTTAATTTATCTCTTTTGTAAAGCTATTATTTTACGGAGAATAAATTATTCAGGACAATATTAATATATGTCCAGAAAAATTAAAGTTTTTTTTTAAATAAGAAAATCTGTTTTAATTGAAATAATTGCTAAATAAATTTAAACTTTTTATTGTATTAAAAATAATATTAATTTTAAATCATAACGACAAATATTCATTTATTCTGATTTAGCTCATCAAAGAAAAATTTTTTTTTTCAAAAGAAAAATAATTCAAAACAACAAGTATAAGAACAGAAAAAACTTAAGTTTGCTTTCAACATTTTAATTTTTTCTGTTTATTTTTTATTAGAATTTTTTAAAAGCAATAGTACTTCTAAAAAGGATATGTATATAAATTCTAAACCCAAATCTAATATTATTTTTAAAATTAAAATTTTTTAAAGGTACTTAATTACAATTTTTAATTTTTTAATTGAGCTTTAAATTTTTTTACATCTTATTATTTTTTTTTTTTTTGCGTAGGATGTGAAAACCTGCTTTCAGGTACCCTGTAGCCCGTACTACAGGGTTATGCGGGGGTGGCGATGTTCTGCCGACCCGCTAAAAACACACCCTTCTTTGGGGTCTGAAAACCACTCACGGCTAGCCAGTGTGTTGGCGTATCGCCTTCGTGAAGTGGCCTTATACCCCATCGCTGCCGCCGAAGCGACTTTCTCCGGTCCGCGGGACCTACTATCATTGACGGTCATGGAGGCCCTTAACGCACTCAAGTTGTGTCGAGGGCCTCGACGAACCGTCAGTTCGCTCTAAAAAACGTTTCAAGAGGGAGAAAACTCTATCCGCGTTTTTCTGCGACCTAGGTGGTCCTAAAGCGACTTCGCTTTAGGGCTTCTTCTTTCTTCGCCTGTTCCAAGATTTTCCTGAAACAGGGGCACTTCCCTGAACCTGCTTTATGGGACACCTCTGTCGTGCTCGGATCTTCCGAGCACAAAAAACAAACTGCCTCCTTGGTACACTCTGCACGAGAGTGGCCAGACTCCCCGCACTTGTAGCATGCGGAAGATCTGTCCACCCCCTTGCACTCAGCCTTTCTGTGGCCATACGCCAGACACTTGTGGCACCTGGTCACCATCAGCCTCCTTCGGACCTGGCAACTTAAAAAGCCTACCTTTAAACATCCGATTTCTACCAATTTCTTGGCTTCTTCCTGCTCGGCGACCACGATGGCCAACTTTGCTCCTCGCCTGTTAGGTCCCAGGACCATCACCTGTCTCTTTTCTCGAGGTGTCTGCAACAGCTCCTCGAGAGCACAAACCACTTCCTCCTTTTCTGTGAGACCGTCAAGGTCCCGGATTTCTAGAGTTACCTTCTGATCCTCCGGGGTCCTGACGGTTCCAATGCCATTTACGGCTTCGGCGACCTTGGCGGCAAACGCCTTACAGTCTGAACCTCCTCCTAAACG
Source organism: Ganaspis brasiliensis (assembly GCA_037103525.1). Taxonomy (NCBI): domain Eukaryota; kingdom Metazoa; phylum Arthropoda; class Insecta; order Hymenoptera; family Figitidae; genus Ganaspis; species Ganaspis brasiliensis. Next base: position 71,816 of record JAZKLR010000348.1, on the reverse strand, counting down.
TAGGAGAAGGTTTCCTTCCTTTGTGGGTCCAACGCCCACCACAGTCGCCTGACAAGAGCCAGGGTCGACCTACTTTCTGAGTTTGCCATGGACAGAGGCATACGTCTGTCCCTGGCAGACTCGCACTACTAGCGTCGCCTTTTTAGGCCGCACTGTTTCAACTGTGACCTGAGGGGGTGGCACAGGCACCACCTGCTTCTTCTTCTTTTGTGGAGCCTTAACCTTTGGAGGAAGAGACTCTTCCTTTCTTTGCTTCTTCGTCTGAGACTCTTCTTTCGGGGGAGATCGCTCAGACGCGGCTCTTTTCTTTTTTTCGCATTCCAGGACAAGATTTCTCATCGCCTTGGCCTCGATGCGTTCCCTTATCACCCTGCGTGCGTCTTTGCCGTCCTGCATGATCTTGAGACCGTCATAGAAATGGTCGTTTTCTTTGTCGGCTTCTTCGTGCTTCTTTTTTAAGTCCAGCAGCCAGTCAGCGAACTTCTTCAAACCTGACTGGATGTCAGCCGCGACATTTTTCTGGACCTTTAACCTCTCAAGCATCCGGTTCAGCTCTTCTTCCATCTTCAAGAAGATCTCTCTTTCTTCCCTTCGAAGCGTCCTGCATTTCTCCCGATCCTTGTCACAGGATTCGAGGTCCTCAGCAGTGGCGTTACTAAAACTGCTTCGACAGCTGCTGAGGCTCGCTGCACTTCCTCTTCGAGATCTCGGCAGAGTCAGCAAAGATAACCCGGCCCCTTCTTCATTACTTACAGTAATACTCGGTGCCTCCGAGTGTCTGTCCCCATCATTTGGGTTCACGTGAGTTTGGCTCTGCCCAGAATCCAAGGAGCCAGCGTTGACCACCGGGGCTTTCACCCGATCGAAATCAACGGTAGGACCACCCTCCGAAGAGGGGCCTACCTGGGGTCTATCATGTTCAACTGCACGTTCCGTCATTGTTACTTCTTGGTGGTGTCGTTGGTCAGACCGAACAGACAACCGGTCCAGCGGGCGCCAACCCTGGATCGAGGCTACTCCACACCAACTTAGAAAAACCAAGAAGGCTGGAGTGTCCTATTCCTCCCAGAACCCATGTCGTCCACAGCTGACAAAGATGGTTAGCCCCCATTTGGAATCCGAATTAACATCATCTGCACAGCATAGCTAGTGCACAGGCTCGAAAAACGGCGGCTACCCGAATTAACGGGGTCCCGTTCATTCCCCTGTGCCCAAACTCGCCAGACATCGGGAGTCGATGAGTTCTGGGAAGAGCCGAACAGCTCGTCCAGTGATGGCGTCCGAAGGACAAGCGACTGGCCGGTCCTAAGCCCCCTCACCACGACAAGGTGACACCACGAGGGAGTTACATCTTATATTTATTTTTTATTTAAAAGTTTTAAAGTTTTAAAGAAATTACTAGTTTTTTTCTGGGCATATTTTTATTATTTAAAATAAATATTATTTAAAAACAATAACGTTTTATAAAAGCTAAATTAAAATAAATTATATTTTTAAATTAGAATCTAAATTTAATAATATTAATAATAGCATTAATTTTAAATGCTTATTATTCTTTATTTTCCTAACAATTTTTAATTAACAATTTTTCCATGCTTTATTTATTCTTTTTTTTTTTAATTCCAAAATAAACTTTCATATTTTTCTTTTCATATTCTTTATTAATCGTAATGAGTTTATGAATCCCGGATAAAACCCACTTTCCTACCAGTTTTACTCCTGTCATATAAAACCCGGATTGAACTGGATAGGCGCCAACACTATCACTTCCGGATTGAAACCGTGTAGCTTCCGTATAGTAAGCTGATTGACTTTTTTTAATTTTATTTTCTTGACGGGTAGAATCCGAATAAAACCTGATAGAAACTGTTCTTGTATTGACAACTACACAAATCCCGGATAAACCCACTTTCTAACCAGTTCCACTTTTGTCATATAAAACCCGGATTGAACCGGATAGACGCCAAGATTATCACGTCCGGATTGAAACCGTGTAGCTCCCGTATAATAAGCTGATTGAAATTTTTAAATTTTATTTTCCTGGCGGGTAAAACCCGAATAAAAACGGGTAGAAGTTATACTTGTTTTGACTGTCATATAAAACCCGGATAGAATCCACATCAAAAACGACATTTGTGTTATATTTTTATATATGTTCCAGATTAAACCCGTATAGAACTGTACAGAATGTCACCACTTATTTTTATTTTAATTTCATAACCCGGATAAAACCCGACTTCAACCTTATAGGATCCGTAGATTTTAAATAGTTTCCGAATAAAAACCGGATACAACCAACTAGAACCCGAACTGGGTTTTATCTGGTGTCTTTCCGAATTCTATCTGTTTCTTATCGGATTTTTTAGCAGGGTCGCTATCGCATGAACTAGGATTTTTGTCATCGGGTGAAACAAAACAAAATGGCGGCCATTTTAATTTTTTGACCTTGTTTTTACAACTTAAATTGTTTAAAAATATTAGTCAATATTGATGAAAAATTAAAATCCTAGTTTATGCGATAGCCACTTATGCGTAGAAGAAGTCCTGAAAATTTGAATCCGATCGATGCAACGATTTTTTTAAATCGTGTCAACCGTGTCAAAAAACTCGGTTTTGAGAAAAACGCGTTTAAAGTTTTTATCCCTTTACAATGTCAAAGCCATTTCTAAATGGTTTCTTATGACGTTGCATATGTAAATGTTTTTGTGCAACACCTGTAAGAAAAGTACCATTTATCTTGCCTGAAAAGTAGATGCAAAATAGGTAATTGCTGCTCATAGCAACAATGTATACTTTGCTGCATACTGTGCAGAAAAGTGCACTTTTCTGCACACTTTTCCGTCTGGTAGGTACCCGCGCAATTATTCATTAGTGCTTTACCTGAACAGGTGTTGCATAAAATAGCGTGTGGACCTCGAGCGAAAGAAGATTTTCCGTCTTCGTGCAAATTACTGCACTCGCTTGGTTCGGGCAGCAAATTTTGTACTCGTCGGGAAACACCTTCTTTCTGCTCTTGGTGCACAATATACTATTGGGATTTCTGATTAAGAATCCACAGTCCGATTTTTAAAATTCAAAATTTCGGATCTAATATGGCCGACAATTTTTTTATCTAGACCTTTTTGAAAGGTGAACTACACTTTGATCCCACTGGGCGGAGACACCCTTCTATTTTTTGGCTTCTGTAGCCTGTTCTTGTGCTCGTAAATATTAATAACTATTTTTTCCTGGTTTCTATATACATATAAGTATAAAAAAAATATTTTTGAAAAATCGATTTTTTTAAATTTTTGTATAAGACAGATAATTAAGATAACTTGACGATAGGGACTGAAAGACATTCATTTATTTGACTGTATAAAAATGACATTCATTTTAACCTAAGGACAAGTTGTTTTCCTAGTTGTTATTAAACTTAATTTTTTTTACTAAAAGTCATTGCAGCTAACACTGGTAAACTCAAATTATTATTTGGTATAAATTAAAAAAAAGCAGAATTTTTTTAATTATGCCGAATACATAATGCTTTATAAATACATACAATAAATATACATACATAAATACATACTTAATAAATATTTTTTATACTGAGAACTATTTAGAATATGGAATTATGCCCTTCGCGGGGAATCACCCATATATAAATTGAATCTGATCTGATAATTGTAAAATATAATTATTGTTTTTAAAAATTCATATTTGACAAATTTTCCACTTCATAAAACTAATCATACGACGAACTTTCCATTTGATGTAAAAATTGTGCTGATATTACATTTCAAAAAAGAGATGGTCAGTTCACTCATTTCGTTACCGACTGACTTTTATATAGACAATTCTATTCCAATCGCTGATAAATGGAGATTTCGTGAGAAAATGAGAATTCTGTAATTTAATATTTGGGAAATATTCATGTATCTCAACTGTATCTGATGGAATATGCATTATCTTACTTTTCTTAAATCTTTTAAACTATAGTTACTTTTTTCCCATGACAAGTTTAAAGTTAATATGAAATTAAATAATTTTAGGATTTAGAGGAAGCATTACTGTCTGATAGTGGAACAGATGGTCATCTTTTACAAGAACTGATTGTAAGATTATTGAAAGGTTGCTTACCAAATGACACCAAAAATGATATTTCCACCTTCAACTATCAGATGTTTTTACGCAGACTTTTTCGCAAGAAATGTCAGGTAAATTTTGGTTTATTTATGTATTTTTATGTATTATAAACTTAGCACTATAAAAAGGATATTTATAACCGTTGTAGAGTAGGATAAAAATAACATTTAGACTTTTCACTTTATAATACCAGTTTTTCAAATTTTTTTAAACTTCAAACTGGTTCTAAACATTTACTTCTTCAGCTGTAAAATATGTTGTGAAGCACTGTTTTCAATACGTGAGAAGAGTTCTAAGAGAACACTTCAAATGGTTCTTTTATCCCGTCTGGTCGGGTAAAAAAGGCACTTGAGACTTTCCTCGACACCGTCACCCTTTGCTATTACTAGGAATTTTGTAGGAATTGTTCAACAAATTTATGAAAGTAAAAGAATGAAATTTTACAAAAATGGAGATTTACAAAAAAAGGTAATTTTTTAAACAAATTTTACTTAATATAACTTCTAATACACTTTTTGAATTAGTTTAGAAGTAAAAGTTTAAAAATTAAGTTGAGAAGCATATGGGTGATTTTTCTGAAAGTGCCTTTTTTGGATATTTTCTTATTTCGATTAATTTTGTACAATCTGTTCATTATTAATTGTTGTCGATTTTTATAGTTAAAATTTACCCTTTACTAAGTACTTTTAGAATTACTTTATGTATTTTGGTTTATACGAATTTATATCAGAGTTGTGTACAGTGAAAAAAGCTTCGAAAAAAGCTTTTGACTGAGGAAGTTGACAATAAATAATATTGTGTAGATTTTGCCTAATTAATAAAACAAGTAAAACCGTTCAAAAGAGGCACTTTCAGAAAAATCACCCATATAAGGGTCATTCCATGTAAAAAGGCAAAAAATGACTTTGTCCACTCGTGGTTTCAAGCTATTACAAAGTTATATACCTTAAAATTTAGCATTTTTTATTGTCAATCGAATGTCGAGTGACTGATTTTGACATTTTCAAAATAGCGGCGACCACAGCCACATTTGTGCCATAATTTAATAATCTGCGTTTTTGAAACTTTAAAAACTCTTACATCTTGTGACTAAAACTATTTAAAACCTCACATTTTAATGTTTTTGAGGTCGCTGAATACAATTCAATGGTCCACGCTTAGCTTCAAGTAGATTTGTGTTTTGCAAAAATGGTGACAAAATCGGGTAGTGGCATTTCATTCTTCTTTATTTAGAGCTTCAAAAATCATGAAAATTAAAATCGTAGCTGATCCTTTTTTCGTGTTATTGTAAAATAAAAATTTTTTAATGAAATTTATGTATGAAAATGATACAAGATTAATTATTTTACATCAGTTTAATTGGAAAATTGAATGTTGCAGCTACAATAAATTACTTTAAAAACAACGACAACTACATTTTTATAAATTATTTTTGTTTTATTTAACAATTTAGTGTTTCGTACATTTATCGCAATTATTAAAAATATTCTTAAATGTTCTTTGAAGAAAAATTAATTACTTCTTTTTTTATCAAGTTATATACGTTCGATCTCCAATTAGATTATTCTTATAATGCTCCCAAAACAGAAAATCCCGGTGAGTTGATTCACAGGCTTCTTCTGACCACAAACCTAAACTACAATTTTCTAAAAATCTTAAACAATCTTGAATGTGTAATGCAGCAACATTATTTTTTAACGTTTCGGAAGCATCTGTACCTTTAAGAGCAGTTTTTAATTCGTCAATGCATTTATCCAAATCGGGACCAACTGTTTTCACATAAAAACAACAACTGGTAAGTTTAAACAATCTTAACGTCTAAATTCAAATATTAAATAACAACATTTAACGACCTTATTGGACAAAATCTCTATATGAAAAAATTGGAAAGGGAGATGAAAGTTAAATCGGAACCTCCTCAATCTACAATGCCCAGTACTTAATAGCTCTAATCTCCCTTAGCTGAAAAAGAAAAAATTATTAGTAAAAAAAATCCGACGTTTCGGCACTCACCTAGTGCCCTCATCAGGAACTGCAAAGAAAAGAATGTTGGTAAGTCCGGCCTGCTATCCAGAACCTGCAGAACTGAAGATGCTCAACAGAAAAACCACCACTATTCCCACCACGGACCCATGCCCAGAAGCAAATTACACCCAAACTAAACATGCACCAACTACAGCAATAAAAAGCTGTCCAATTATTGCTCTAGGTGTGTCTCCCCCTGAAACAGAAAACTTGATATGTGACGCGTTCTGAAGAAAGGGACCTAAGAAGCAAAAAATCATTTTTCGGTTTACTGATGTTTTGATTTAATCAAAGGTTCCTTTTTCATTATCTAAAGTCAGAAAAGGTTTTTATTTAATATTTTTCAAGTTATAACAATTCAAATCTCTCGATTTGTACAGATTACAATGCGCGCTCGACTTTTGTTTTCGCTCTTCTGCAAAATAACAAATTTCCTTCTTAGGTCCCTTGCTTCAGAACGCGTCACATATACTGGTGGTCACTTTTGGTATGTCCCTCAGAGACCAGCCAGTCCTTTATTCGCTTCTTTAGGAGAGACGTTGTTATCGTAAGATCAATAATTGATCCGATATTATGGTCTCTCCTAAACGTCCACTTTTGGCCCATGTTGACAACCATCAGATTGTTCCTGGAGACCATTTTTGCTATTAAGATTTCTCTATTGTCGAGCCTTGTCTCGCCCCAATCTGGCGACTTTGCATTAAAATCACCTGTGACGAGAACATCCAGCCTGGATTCTCGCAGACTCGACTCAAGTTCATCTATCTCCGCTTCGAAGGTTGTCAGTGGGTCGTTAGGTGAGAAGTAGCAGCTATACTGCCGTCCTGATGAAGAAAGTCGGTACTTGCATTCAGGGTGATTTCGAGATATTTAAAGAAACTCGTTTCTTATGAGCAGCACTAATATTTATCACTTATTTAAATAATTACAATTGATATTAACTAATTTTGGTATGCTCTATTTAATGGCACAAAAAGATTTTAGAAATATTCATTTTTTATAAACAAAATGTCGATACTGCCCAAATTTAATTTTGAAATTCTAGAAATACTGCCGAAGAGTACGTACTTGCTCTTACGGCTGAGTGACGTCACTACTTTATGGTCGGTACTTGCAGTCTACTACGTATATTTTGACTTGTTATATTATGAAGTGAAACTGTTATATTTTTAAGATTCTTTATTATTACTAAAGAAATATATAATTGTTATAAATGTTGGTTAAAGTTCCAAATAAATTGATTTCTATTATTGTTTAATTACTGAATTATTATTAGTTCGTAAAAACAAAAATTCAGATGCTATTAAGAAAGCAAAATTTAATTGATACTTAAATATAATATTTAATTATACATGAATGTTTTATTATTAATCTAATGACTAATAATAACTAATATTTTAGTACGATTCCGTTTACTAACTACATTAGTCAAATTTTAACTAATTTTTAGTTATTTTTTTACGAATAATTCTTAATTTTTAAACTAACTCAGATTCAGAGAGTAGACTTGTAAAAAAGATATCTTTAAAAAACGATAAAAATTTAGCCACTTCTTCTTATTTTTAAAAATTTTTTTATTAAAAAGCTATTGGAGGATGTCTGATTAACTGTTAATAGTAAATAATAAGTTAAGAAAAATAAATTATATTAATTAATAATCGCTATTAACTAAAATTCTAAGTTTTTGCAGAGACTGCCCATCGGAGAAATGCTTTCAGTATTTTCTTTACATTTTAATAATTTTTTTGATTTTTTAATTATTTTTTCATTATTCAGTTATTTTTCAAGTGTCAATTTTTTGTCCAAGTTTCAAATTTTTAGACTTCAAATTTTTGTTTGTTTGTCCACTTTTTAATTTACTTAAATAAATATATTAATTATATTGTAGAAATGCAAGTACCGACTTTCCGACAAGACTGTTTTCGACTAAAATCCTTGAGGCAAGAGTCGGTACTTGCAATACGTCCCATCGACTGAGTCAAGTGAGACCACATTTCCTAGCAGTACTAGCCAATACGGCCTGTGCTTCAAGAAAAGTTCGTAACTACGTCATCATTTTGGAGCAGTAAGAGCCAATACCGAGCATTTTTTCTGATTTTGCTTGCAAGTACCGACCTTTTTAGAATGATCTCCCGAAAGTAGAGTAATTGAAGACTAATTATCTCTAAATCTAATTATTATTGATAAACAATATTACTACAGCTAGATTACTTTTTTCGTAACGAATCCAGTGATATAAAAAACTCATTTTCCATAAAAATGTCGAATACTGACTTTCTTCATCAGGACGGCACTTATACATGCGTATACCTGAAATTTTCACCCACACGAACCCACTGCTCGTCTCTAGGAACTTGTCTACCCTTAAATCTAGGTTAAAGACCTGAATGGCTGCCCTTCCTGTTGTATCCTGGTACCAGTGAGCGAGACCGTTACTCTTGTTCTGCTCACTTGAACAGAACGTCGATCTTCTCCTTTCTAGCTGTCACCAACAACCTTACCTTGGTCTAAGCAAGTCAGACACTGCAGGTGGTCTGAGTTGCAGTCTTTAGCCAGGTGGCCCGCTGTACCGCATCTTCGACAGTTCTTAGCCCTGTCGGGGCCCTTACACATGCGGGTCGGGTGGCCGAAACCGAGGCACTTTTGGCATCTAGGGATCTCCAGTTGCTCTCTTATCTGGGCCTTGATTCAACCTACCCTGAGTTTGCCTGCCTTAAGCAGAGTGTTGCCTTCCGTCTCAGGCAGGCGGATCAATGCGGTCTGCATTCCACCTCGGCTTCGGTCACCGTTTCGTCCAAGTCTCGAATTTCGAGACCCTTCCTATTTACGAGAGCCCTCACCTGGTCCCTGTTTTTCAGGGCGGTTGCGAGGGCTCCCGCAAATTTGGATGTTTCCCCACCTTTTTTAACAACAAGAAGGATCTCTTGTTTAAGAGTCCTTCTCATCTTCAAGACTTCGACGTTCGAGTCCTGCGGCTTAACGGCTGCCTTCAACTCCTTGATAATCTTATCATAGAATTGATTATCCGCAGCCGAAATCATCATCCGTCTTTTTTCCATTTTGGCGGCTTTCTTTTTATCTTCTTCTTTTTTTTTTCTTCTAGCTTCCTTCTTTCGGTCAACTTTGACCTGGAAGCTATATTCTTCTTGTGGTGGACCTTCCTTAGATTCCGAGGTGAGTCCTTTGAGGGCATCACCATACGAGGACGTTGATGGGTCATTCGTCTGCAGAGGAAGAACCGCTTTCTTTTTTAATGGTGTTTTCTCTTCGGGTGTTTTAAATAGCCTTCTCTTAGGCGTTTTGTTACTCTGAGAAGGAGGGGTTCAGGGAACCTGCGCCATCTTTTTTACATTAGAAAGGACTCTTCCTCCCTTCAACTCGTTTTCTAGAGCCCTAGAGAAGACATCTGCTTCCCCCTTCATTTGCTTTACGACTCCGACCAGTTGTTCCGTCTTGTCGCACGAGGCTTGGACTTTATCTTTAACCAGCTGAGGATTATTCTTCAGCTGGTTGTCGCTTACATACTATAGAGAGGCAGCAATTTCCTTCGTAGCCTTAACTTGCTTTTTCATTAGGAGAAGCATGCGTCTGCAGGCCATCAAGAGAGGGGGAACTTTTTCCTTGAAACCTGCGGTAATATTAGTAATGTTGAAAAAAAGGCTTAAGATATGTAATATTTTTAACTTATTTAAATTTATATCCGTAAAAGATAAATGTTTTCATATTTTACGGATTAAATTTCTTAATTTATTTATCCTCAAAAGATTAATAATAACATTAATCTTATAAGGATATAAATTTAAATAAGTTCAAAATATTACATATCTTAAGTCTTTTTTGTAAGCATAACCATGAACATAGTTGCGTATACTTTGAAAACTTCTAATTACAAATCAAAAATATTTGTGTAAAGTACCAAGTTATTGTAAATTAAATAACAATTAAACTACAAAAGCTGCCATTCTGTAATTTCGTATACAAAATCTCCAATGCTTACCATATTTTTTAAGTCTATTGTTAGAAAAGTTTTAAATGGTTGAAAGTTGTGAAAGATTAACTTGAAGTTTCCATTTTTATTTTTCTCGATGAAAATAAATTTAATTTTAAAAATCAAACATAACTTATTAAAGACTGTTTAATTTCCTACAAAAAAGAGCTATAATTTTTTCCATTTCATGCATTTGACTGGAAAAAACAGCATTTTAAAAATTATGTTTTTTACGTTCCAAATTTTGGTATGTCCGCAACAGTCAAATCTGCCAACATAAATGTTATTATACTTTAAACATTTATGTTTATGTACGTAAAGAGAGAAATATATTTTTATTTTTTTAAACATCAAGTAAAATGTTAAAACTTTAACATCATAAATCACAAAGATTCAAGCTTACAATAACTAAAAACATGTTTATAAAATTTCGTCAGTAAATGGTGATAAAACTACGTAGTCATTGCTCAAACCCTCCCCTCATATCGTAGACAACCGTAGACTTTAGCTGGACCCCCTCCCCCTGAACTGACTACGTAGTTTGTGGATCACCCCATATTTCTAAATTTTTTAATTGACTCTGGGTTGGATATATTATAAACCAAGGGAATGAGCCAACTATCATAACTTCTAAAATTTGGCACGTCTGACGTGCCTTTTCGGCAAATCAGAAATACATTCAGCGCACTCCTGCGGTACATTCACTGAAAAAAATGTTTAGTCATATCAACGAAAATTTGGTTGAGCCAACCAAATTATTTGGTTGTTATTTAATCAACCAAACTATATGGTTGAGACTACTAAATTATTTGGTTCAGTGTTGTTTGTTGGCATAACAAAAACTTTTGGTAGTCACAACTATATTTTTTTTTTATTCGGGATAACAAAAATTTTGGTTGTCATAAAAATTTTTTTATTTGGGAGCTAACTAACCCAGGTGCGAATTTTCGGTCGGCCAACACATATAATTACATAATTCACATGTTATAAATTTAATTACACAAATATAATCAGATGAGAATGTAGAAATTTCATATTAATGAAAACCTGAAACAGAAAAATTTCATTAGTCATGAAGATTCGAACCCGGGTTTTCCAGCTGCCAGTCCAGTAGGCTAACCACCAGCCCATGAGAGATATGAATGACCAATATGGAATAAACCTTATAGCTAGACAGTTCAGTAACAGACGCCGTTGGCTCAACTATCAGACCCAGGTTCGGCCGACCGTCTGGTATTGTTTTTTATTTAGATTTTATTTATATTATTATCGGCAGCTTACTTACAAACTAATCACCAATTTTTTTTAATAATTGTTTGGTTGTCACAACCAAATTATGTTTGGTTGGCACAACCAAATTATGTTTGGTTGTCAGAACTAAATTATGTTTGGTTCAACCAAATAAGAGCAACAAAATAATATGGTTGTCCCAAACAACTTGATGTGTTACGCCAACCAAATCGCTTTGTTATACCAATCAAAATATTGTTCGTAAAACTAAACCTTTTTTCTCAGTGTTCTGAAAGTACAAAGACTTTTGCGTTGCTGTATTCCCAAATTTGGCACAACTGCCGTGCCTAATCTATAGTACGAATGCCGTGCTATGGATAAAACATAAGACGCGCTGACATTTTTTCCGTGTAGGAAAACTGAGTGGACCTCCTTCAGGAAAGACCTTCAGGTATTCACGTGGTGAACTTCCCCACGTGTTACGGAAACGGAAAGGTGTTGAAACTCGCATCTGATTATCTATAAAAGGCATTAATCTCTGCATTCCAAAGAAAGTGTACGTCTAAGAAAATCGAAGCAGGCAAGAAGTCCAGATGGTGAAACTCTTCTCTGGAAGAACTTAGATGAATTGTAAGAAAGCTTTTTAATAAAGCAAAAAAACAAAGGACCCAACAGGCCTGGGATTTATATCTCAATACTCGAGGTAGTCCAGTCAAATTACACATTCAACAAAACAATAATTCCGATATGGCCAATTTTTTTTGGATTCGATAGGGGCATGTTTGCTGAGCTTAAATCCAAGTTTGTGACCTCTGGGGGAGGTAACTTTGTCCGCCATCTTGAAAAAAGGGGTGAAAATTTGTTTTCAAAATAATCCAAAATCTATGCCATTAACGAAAAAAAACTAAGAATACAAATTCATAGTAAATAAAATTGCCTATCACTTTTGTTCAGAACATTTTTTTTCAAGACTTTTATTTCTCGCTAAATATTGCAAAAAGTGAAAAAATAAGAGTTTAAAAAATTAAATTTTGCATTTTTATCGACTATTGTTCAATTTGTTGTAAAAAAACTTATTATAAAAGATGAAGATAACTTAAAATTGAACAACTTTCGATTGAACTTTTTTTAAATAAAATTAATAGTTAAGTCTGGAGAGCGCAGCAAAGAGCGCAAATGCCTAAATTGCAATGCATAACCATCTTACCAAGTGGATCTTTCAATCTCATTTTTGAACGGAATGCATTATTTTAGATCACAATTTTATTTTTTTATTCGATAGGGGGATGTTTACTGGGCTTTAATCCAAGTTTGTGACCTCTGGGGGAGGTAACTTTGTCCGCCATCTTGAAGAAAGGGGTGAAAATTTGTTTTCATAGTAATACAAAATCTATGCCATTAACGAAAAAAAAGTAAGAATACGAATTCATATTAAATAAAATTGCCTATCACTTTTGTTCAAAACTTTTTTTTCCAAGACTTTTATTTTTCGCTAATTATTGCAAAAAGTGAAAAAATAAGAGTTTCAAAAGTTAAATTTTTCATTTTTATCGACTATTGTTCAATTTGTTGTAAAGAATCCTTTTATTAAAATGAACTTACCCTTAGAATAAACAACTTTAAATCAAAAAAATTTTTTAAAAACATAGACAGTTATGACTGGAGAGCTCTCCTAACTGTGGAAATACTATACCCACAAACGCAAATACAATTGCAATGTTTTTTTTTTTTGCAAAAATTCAAATATTTTTTTTTAGAATTTTTGTCTTAATGCGTTACTTTAGAAAACTAATTTATGTAAAAGTTATATTTAATGTTAGTAGAATAAAATCGGTAAGATATTATAGAAATAATTGTTTTTTATTCGACTTTTTATTTCTGAAATAAAAAAGAGAGTTATTTGTTAGCATTGCTGTTGGTACGCACGTAGAAAAAGCGAGACAATTATTTATATCAAAATTTTGGTCTTAAAATTAATTTATATTCTTTAATTTCTTTCATAAATGCGATAGATTATCAGTTATTATTAGAAAAAAATTTCGCCCCTTTCTTTAATATGTCGAAACAGTTAGCACCCCTCGAGGCCACAATCTTGGATTTAAACTCAGCAAACAGCTCTCCAGACTTAATTATTAATTTTATTTAAAAAAAGTTCAATCGAAAGTTGTTCAATTTTAAGTTATCTTCATCTTTTATAATAAGTTTTTTTACAACAAATTGAACAATAGTCGATAAAAATGCAAAATTTAATTTTTAAAACTCTTATTTTTTCACTTTTTGCAATATTTAGCGAGAAATAAAAGTCTTGGAAAAAATGTTCTGAACAAAAGTGATAGGCAATTTTATTTACTATGAATTTGTATTCTTAGTTTTTTTTCGTTAATCGCATAGATTTTGGAATATTTTGAAAACAAATTTTCACCCCTTTTTTCAAGATGGCGGACAAAGTTACCTCCCCCAGAGGTCACAAACTTGGATTTAAGCCCAGTAAACATCCCCCTATCGAATAAAAAAATAAAATTGTGATCTAAAATAATGCATTCCGTTCAAAAATGAGATTGAAAGATCCACTTGGTAAGACGGTTATGCATTGCAATTTAGGCATTTGCGCTCTTTGCTGCGCTCTCCAGCCTTAACTATTAATTTTATTTAAAAAACGTTCAATCGAAAGTTGTTCAATTTTAAGTTATCTTCATCTTTTATAATAAGTTTTTTTACAACAAATTGAACAATAGTCGATAAAAATGCAAAATTTAATTTTTTAAACTCTTATTTTTTCACTTTTTGCAATATTTAGCGAGAAATAAAAGTCTTGGAAAAAAATGTTCTGAACAAAAGTGATAGGCAATTTTATTTACTATGAATTTGTATTCTTAGTTTTTTTTCGTTAATGGCATAGATTTTGGATTATTTTGAAAACAAATTTTCACCCCTTTTTTCAAGATGGCGGACAAAGTTACCTCCCCCAGAGGTCACAAACTTGGATTTAAGCTCAGCAAACATGCCCCTATCGAATCCAAAAAAAATTGGCCATATCGGAATTATTGTTTTATTGAGGCTTTTTGAACGACAATTTGACTGGACTAAGGGTCTTTTAAGAATGAAGTTGAGAAGGCAAAGGCCTATAGTTAGTGGAGTTTTTGCGAAGGGATCCAAAAGAAACCTGAAACTGAAAGACTCCACAAAATCTTATCTAAGAACCCTATGGCCAAACTCAAAGCTATTAGACTCCCAAATGGGCTTTTTACTCAAAGAAAGGAGAAATGCTTGGAGAATCTGATTAAGGTTAACTTCCCAGACTTCAAAGAAATAGACGAGAACAATGAGAAACAAGGATCAGATGCATTCCGATCTGGTCGGGAAAGTTGGAAACTTGTCTCAAAGATCGTCACTCCTGAAGGAGTAGCTTCGACCATTAGCTCTTTTGATACCTTTAAGGCGCCAGGAGGAGATGGTGTATATCCGGTGCTTCTTCAGAAGGGCTTAAAATACATCAAAATCCTACTGATAAAAGTTATGAGAGCCTGTGAGGCTCTCGATTATACACCCGAGAACTGGAAAAGGACTAAAGTGGTGTTTATTCCAAAAGGCCGGGCGAGTAGGTTACACTGCTGCCAAGGACTTTAGACCAATCAGTCTAACATCTTTTTTACTAAAGGCCCTGGAGAAGCTGGTTGATTAACACATTAGACAGGAATGTCTAATAAACAAACCTCTTCATTCAGGCCAACACGCCTGCAGAGCAGGATTCTCTGTAGAAACTGCTCTACAATGAGGGGTATTATCCCCCTTATTATAGTGCATGGTAGCAGATGGACTCCTAGTGCACAGTGGTCCAAATCGTCAAAAATGTGGTCAAAAGTCTAAAAAGTGCTTAAATCTTTCTAAAAATCATTACTTCGGGGTTTTTGAGGTCACTGATTTCGAAATTGATATTATTTTTTTGAAAAACAAAATGGCGAATCCAATATGTCGGACCTGAAATGTGAAAACTACTTAAATCTTTATAATAATTGTTACTAAGGGCTTTTAATGTCACTGATTTTAAATTCGATATTATTTTGTTGAAAAACAAAATTGCGGATCCAGTATGTTGACCCTAAAATGCAAAAATTGCTCAAATCTTTCTAAAAATCGTTTTTCAGTGGTTTTTGAGGTCACTGCTTTCGAATTTAATATTATTTTTTAGAAAAGCATAATGGCCGATCCAGTATTATGGATCAAAATGAAAAAATGAAAATTTATTTAAAAGAAAATCGGTGTTTAGGAATTTTTGTTTAATTTTGATAGATTTATTTATATAGTTATACTTGCCTGTGAGATATTGTTGAATAACAAATATATAAGTAAATAATAAATAAATAAAATACTGGGATTATTTGAGCCGTTGACAACCACATTGATGTCCACAACACAAATCTCATATATTAATAAACTTAGCCAGTACAAGCGAGCTATTAAAAGTGATGATTGCTGTAAACCTTTAAAAGTATCCCTGCTAAAAAAATCCGATAGAAAACGGATAAAACCCGGATATAAGTAGGGTTCTATCGGTTTCTATCGTAATTCTATCCGGTTTTTGTCCCCGTTTTATATCAGGTTTTTATCAGTGTTTTATTCGGATTTTATCAGGGTTCTATCCGGGTTACCAAAATTTTGCTACATGGTTTTTACATGGGTTTTATACGGTTTCTATATGGATTCAATCTGTTTTGTATCTGATCCCTTACATTACTTTTAATCGTCTTTTATCCGGTTCTTATAGCGATTGTACTTGTCTTATATCCCAGTTATATCCGGGTTTTAGCAGGGTCTTTCAAATTCTGCTATCCAGTCCTTGTATGGGTTTTATAAGGTTTCTATCTATTTTGTAGCCTGATACAAAACAGATAGAATGCGAATAGAATCCAGATAAAGCCCAGATAGAACCCGGATAGAAGAGGGTTTAACTGGATAATATCGTAATTGAATCCGGTTTTTATTTGGGTTTCTCTGTTTTATACCTGGGTTTTGTCGGTATTCTATCCGGGTTCTTCAAGGTTTTCTATCCGCTTCCTATATGGGTTCTCAAAAAAAAAAAAAATTTAATAGTTTAACTTATTTTTATATACTTTTTTTAGTGGATATGGCATAATTTATTCTTTATACCCAATGGGAAATTGCCATCGGTTACCATTGGTTAAATAACGTGAAAGAA
Organism: Ganaspis brasiliensis; assembly: GCA_037103525.1. Taxonomy (NCBI): domain Eukaryota; kingdom Metazoa; phylum Arthropoda; class Insecta; order Hymenoptera; family Figitidae; genus Ganaspis; species Ganaspis brasiliensis. The sequence continues at coordinate 55,251 of JAZKLR010000348.1, read as the reverse complement.
TGGTTGCCAATAGATTTCATCTTGTCAAACTATTGGCAGCCACTATTGGACCACCATTGAAATAACCAACAAATAAGTTGTTTAAATTTATTTTTTCAACTCTATGAACATAGAAAAATCAAGAAAAATCTTCTGCCAATACTTGGCTAAGAAGATTTTAAAATGTAAAACCACATTTGGTTTGTATTTTCAACGGTACAGAATAGGGTCTTATATAACAGAGCTGAAGCAACTCATTCATGGGAAAGGCTGTCCGATGCGCGCCCTGCTGCCACTTGTCGAAACCATAAACGCGTTAGGATTCTTGGCTAGCAGACGAGGCATAGCTGCATCTGCAACAAGAATCTTCTTAATCAAATAAAAGAAAAGAAATATAATAATACCGAATTTCTAAACATTCTTAAATTAGAATCGCTTTCTGAATATTAATAAAAAGTAATATGCTTAATTTTGAACAAATAATTCTAATAAATACCTTCCATAAATATAAGTATTAAATTTTTGAAGATTCTAAAAAACTCTTAAAGTAGTATCTTAAACCGATAAATTCATGTTCTAAATTTACTGTAACTGATATTCATTTCTTAGAAATTATTATAAAATTAATTAATTCTAAAGAAATCAAACAGAATTTAAAATGATAAAAAATAAAACTTTAGTATTACAAATAATATTAAATAAAATTAAATATAATTCTTAAAATATTTATAAATTTGAGTGATATATTAAAATCATTTAATTACAGAAATTACTCTTTTTCAAAGTAAATTAATATACACAGAAAAAAATTAAATTTTGTTTGTGAAAATATTTTATTTTTAAATTTGAAGACGAATTAAAAACTTTTTTAGTTTTCAGAAATTTAAAAAAAATTTAATTACATTCAAGATAATATTAAATTTGAATCATATCTTAAAAAAATTTTGTTCTTAAATTTAGCTTTTAGAAAACAGCGGTTATTCTTAAAAACAATCATTTAAACAAGAAAAACATGAACAGCAAAACTTCTAAGTTTACTTTTAAAATTAAAAAATAAAAATTTAATTAATCACATGTTTTTATTTAAAAACTTTAACTTTAATTTAAGAAAAAATTTAATTAAAAAAATTAATAAAACTTTGCTTTTCTAAAACACTTTTTTTTAGAATGAGTTTGTCAGAACAATAAAAATATACGCAGAAAACAAAAGTTTCAAAAGAAAAATAATTCAAAACAAAAAGTAGGTATAAGAACAGTAAAAACTTAAGTTTGCTTTCAACATTTTAATTTTTTCTGTTTATTTTTTACTAAATTTTTTTTAAAGCAATAGTATTTCTAAAAAGGATATGTATATAAATTCTAAACCCAAATCTAATATTATTTTTAAAATTAAAATTTTTTAAAGGTACTTAATTACAATTTTTAATTTTTTAATTGAGCTTTAAATTTTTTTACATCTTATATTTATTTTTTATTTAAAAATTTTAAAGTTTTAAAGCAATTACCAGTATTTCTCTGTGCATATTTTGATTATTTAAAATATATATTATTTAAAAACAAGAACGTTTTATAAAAGTTAAATTGAAATAAATTATATTTTTAAATTAGAATCTAAATTTAATAATATTAATAATAGCATTAATTTTAAATGATTAACATTTTTTTATTTTCTTAACAATTTTTAATTATAAATTTTTTAATGCTTTATTTATTCTTTTTTTTTAATTCCAAAATAAACTTTCATATTTTTCTGTTCATATTCTTTATTAATCGTAATGAGTTTATGAATCCCGGATGAAACCCACTTTCCAACCAGTTCTACTACTGTCATATAAAACCCGGTTTAAACCGGATAGACGCCAACACTATTACTTCCGGATTGAAACCGTGTAGCTTCTGTATAGTAAGCTGATTGACATTTTTTAATTTTATTTTCCGGACGAGTAAAACCCGAATAAAACCGGGTTGAAACTATTTCTGTGTTGACAACCACATAAATCCCGGATAAAACCCACTTTTCAACCGGTTTGACTTTTGTCATATAAAACCCGGATTGAACCGGATAGGCGCCAACACTATCACTTCCGGATTAAAACCGTGTAGCTTCCATATTGTAAGCTGATTGACATTTTTTTAATTTTATTTTCTTGTCGAGTAAAACCGGGTTGAAACTATTTCTGTGTTGACAACCACATAAATCCCGGATAAAACCCACTTTTCAACCGGTTTGACTTTTGTCATATAAAACCCGGATTGAACCGGATAGGCGCCAACACTATCACTTCCGGATTGAAACCGTGTAGCTTCCGTATAGTAAGCTGATTGACATTTTTTAATTTTATTTTCTTGACGGGTAGAATCCGAATAAAACCTGGTAGAATCCGAATAAAACCTGGTAGAAACTGTTCTTGTATTGACAACTACATAAATTCCGGATAAAACCCACTTTCTAACCAGTTTCACTTTTGTCATATAAAACCCGGATTGAACCGGATAGACGCCAAGATTATCACGTCCGGATTGAAACCGTGTAGCTTCCGTATAGTAAGCTGATTGACATTTTTTAATTTTATTTTCCTGGCGGGTAAAACCCGAATAAAAACGGGTAGAAGTTATACTTGTTTTGACTGTCATATAAAACCCGGATAGAATCCACATCAAAACCGACATTTGTGTTATATTTTTATATATATTCCGGATTAAACCCGTATAGAACCGTACAGAATGTCACCACTTATTTTTATTTTAATTTCATAACCCGGATAAAACCCGACTTCAACCTTATTGGATCCGTAGATTTTAAATAGTTTCCGAATAAAAACCGGATACACCCAACTAGAACCCGAACTGGGTTTTATCTGGTGTCTTTCCGGATTCTATCTGTTTCTTATCGGATTTTTTTAGCAGGGACAAACATATATTTTATTCATGTGTAAAGTATTTTCTATCGACTAAGAGATGTTTTATGATAGCCTGAAACCGTAAAAAACAATAATAATAAATTTTTTTATACAAAAAAATCATATTTTTGTGAAGTGCACGTGAGAACTGATTTTCACTTTTTGCACAAAAGGTCACCACTAAAATGCAGAGGCAATTCGTGGCAGCTAATTTTGCAATATGATTTGTCAAAATGTATAAGAATTAATTTAAGAACTTAAATTTGACAGGATATATCAAGACTTTATACAGCACTACTTTTCTCAGATTTTTTTGGGTGCAAAATAAATGCGTTTCACCGATTCAAGTTACTTACAGGATTATGACATTTTACAGTACTAAGAAAGCAAATATTAAGTCAAAAATACACACATTTATTATTATAATCCATTTTGCCGATTTAAAATTGAACCCGTTGTTTTTTAATAAAAATAGTTCTGCATATTGCGTGAAAAGTGAAGAATTACTTTTATAACGTTTGACACTTCCACTTTTGTTTATTAAGTAAATAAAGTAGCATTTGTGACGACATCTAGTTATTATCGTTAGCATTTTCTAATGCCCTGAAGTATTCTTTAACAAATTCATGTGAAAAAGAACTCGAAAAAAAATTGTTTTTACGACTTTTGGCCAGCTTTTTGGGATTTCGGACCACTGTGTAGTGGAGCTCAATAGTCAGGGGGTTTTTACGCAAAGTTATGCGGACGACTTCGTGGTAATCTTGAGAGGTTTCTGCTTGGAAGTACTTCTATAATTGATGCAGACAACCCTAGGGATCGTGAGGAGATGGTGCGATCAAACTGGGCTGTCTGGTAACCCTCAGAAGACGAACTTAGTAATCAATTACTAGATCGACTAAATATCTAGGAGTCATCCTAGATAGTAAGTTTAACTGGAATGATGCTAAGGCGACGCTCACTATGAGCAGACTCCAGCACAAAAGAGATGTAAATTCGAGGGAGTTCACACAAAATTCCCAGGTTCCATTCTATCCATTCCCGAAATTAATATGGAACAGAAGAGAATGACAAAGAAAGTCAAATTTAAACCTTTTTTCAAAATCGTTATCCCTTTTACAGAAAACACAGATGATCATTGAAAAAGAGATATTTGTCAGAAAGATAAGCATATGCGTGGATTTCCAGGTAGTTTTAGCTGCCTTGAAAAATCCAATAATCAAATCAAAACTGGTCTGAAAATGCCATAAGGCTTTGGGCGATCTTTGTTCGAGAAATAAACTATCATTAATCTTTATACCTGGTCACGCAGGGATCAAGGGCAATAAAAGGTCAGATGGTCTAGCTAGAATAGGGTAAGAAACTCCGGTGATAGGACCAGAACCGGAGTTAGGCATTGTGCCGAGCAGGATTAAGGGAGCAATTCATCGATGGGTACAGAGAAAGCATGAAGCCCATTGGTCGGGGACTGAGGTGGGAAGGCAAGCAAAGGACTCTCAGTAGAGCCAAGGTGAAAACCGTAGTTTAATTACTCACTGGTCACGGCTTTCTTAGGTATTACCAATCCAAAATTGGTAGGATAACATCACCAAGATGTAGGAAATGTGAGGGAGATGATAAAACATCAACCCACATTCTGTGTCATTGACCATCTCTAGCTGAGGCTAGACGGTTGAGCTGGGAATCAGCATTTATTAATCCCAAAGTATTAATTTAAGTTAAGTATGTTACGAACTTATCTTTGGAGCAGATGCTGATCTTCTGGGGAAGAACAGGTCTCTGAATGGAGTAAGTTTGTCTGCTTCGAGCGAATAAATGGGCGGGTACAACGGGTATTTATCTAAGTGTCCACTTCTCTTCATGAGAACCCTCTGCGAAGCTCTTTTAGATTAGATTTGATTACATTAACTGTATTCGAACTAAATTAAAATTTATTTTAAAAGAATTTATCACTCGGTGAAGTTATTAATTCATAGGAATTTATCAATCACTCCGAGTCAATAAAACACACATATGTTTTTTTACGTTTCGGCAGCTATGCTGTCCTCATCAGAAACTAACATTTTTTTTTATTTTTTTATCAAACTGTATTTGATTATATTAAATCCATCGAGAATTTTGTTTCAAAATACGAATTAAATGGAAATGTTGCTAATGATAATTTATCGACGAGTATTGTGACTTTAATATTATTGTCAGTTGATAGCCTAGTGCCGTTGTGGCAACTTGTCTACAATATTTATATTTAAAATTTGTTGACTTCATAATGATTGTACTTTATATATTTTTTTTTTTTTAACAAATCTGTTAATGGTAATTTCACTCTTACAAACTAATTTTTTTAAGTTAAAAATTCTTCGTATTTTTTGTATACTTTGTTTATAATTTTATTAATAAAAAAATTGTTTAGTTTCTGATGAGGACAGCATAGCTGCCGAAACGTAAAAAAACATATGTTTGTTTTATTGACTCGGAGTGATTGATAAATTCCTATGAATTAAATTAAAATTTGTTAATGGTGCTGCTTCATCAGATCCGCAATTTTGGATTTTTGCAAACTGATGTCAGACTTTAATCGGTGACCCAAAAATCATCTGGATAGCAAATTTCAGGCACATCCGATTAAGTTTTAAATATTACGTCCGCCATATTGCACCAGCCATTTTGGATATTTAAAAACTAATGTAAAATTCGTAAACATAGACCCAAAAAACCTTTAGATAGCAAATTTCAAGCAAATCCGATCAGGTTTGAAATATTACGTCCGCCATATTGGATCAGACATTTTGGATTTTTTAAATCTGATATCAGATTTGTAATCAACGACCCAAAAAACCCATAATTTTCAATATCGTAATGAGGGATCCCAAAAACCTTAAGTTAACAAGTTTTAAGCAAATCCGAAAGTATGTTACATTTTGTCCGCCATATTGAATCCGACATTTTCAAAGTACAATGTTAACTTCAGGTTTTAATCAGCATGACAAAAACTTCAAGTTTAATTAATTATTTAGCAATTACCGATATTTTTCTTGACAATGCAGGGTAACTATGATATTTTTCATAGGAAAATTCAACTTTATTGTGATTTTTAATAAGTTAGAAATTTTTTTTTCACGTTTTCCATATTTTTTTCATATCCTGTAGAAAATAATCTTCTGTTTTCCATTCGATTTATTAAAATTGGTCACTTCTATCAAAATTTCTATGACTTTGACACAAAAGAGAATATTTTTGCCCGCTGCGCTGCACAGTGGACTAAAGTGCTTTTTCTGTGCCGAAATCGTAGAACTCGCAAACGACTTGATGTATTTAAACAAACCAAAAAGAAATAAAAGCTAACATTCTACAGAATACATGAAAAATATAGAGAAAGAGATTAAAAAATTCCTAACCTATTAAAAATGTTCCAAAACTTGAAGTTTCATAAGAAATATTTAATTTTTTGCCTATAGAGATCTGAGATATGTCAATATCGCTGTTGAAACGAATTAACTCACTTGTTTTTATCTCTCCAATCACAAATCACATTTATAGTAACTAACAAAAATGGCGGAAGGAATATGGCGGCCAAAAATTTAAAATTACTTTTCAATTAAATTGACAACTCCTTTTCATGGTTTTTGGGGTCGCTGATTACAAATTTGACGACAAAAATTCATTATTTAAAATGTCTTATCCAATATGGTCGACCAGAATGCAAAATTGCTTTTGATTTACACAGGAATCCCTTTTCAATGGTTTTTGGGGTCGCTGATGACAAAGTTAACGTCAAAAAATCGTTATTCAAAATGGTTAATCCAATATGGCCGACCCGAAATTCAAAATTGCTCATGATTCACACAAGAATCTCTTTTTAAATATTTTTAAGAAGCTTGTAAATTTAGAGCTTTTTGAACCCCTAATTCTTACTTAAAGGCGGAAGGGTTTAAAAACGCAGGTTACTAACATCCAATCAGATCTCAAGATTTCAAAATGTAAATCAAAAACAATTTTGCATTTTAATTCGGCCATATGGGATTATCCATTTTGAATAATGAATTTTTTACATCAAATTTGTAATCAGCGATCACAAAAACCGTTTAAGAGAGAATCAAAAGCAATTTTGCATTTCGGGTCGGCCATATTGGATCAGCTATTTTGAATAATGAATTTTTCTTCATCCCCTATCCGAAAGTACGCTCTTCCTGGACTAACTTCGCTCCAGGAACAACGGCTTTTGCTGCCTGCTCGAACAGTCGGGCGCTCTGATTGGCTACGAGATTTTGTGGCTCGTTATCATAACAAAGTTCATCATGGTTCCTGTATTGTGATTTTTGACAGGAACTGTGTTTAATTTAATAACCACACAATATTTACAAAAAAAGAATAAAAACATTGTTCATTCTTAATTCTAACCTTCCAGGCAAGTATCATATCAGTCACTAAATTTTTATATTACTTAAAATAACTAAAAATATATTTTAAATCATCTGTCAAAATGAAACAAAACAATAAATAATAATTGTCTCTGATATTTTGACATATTAAATACTGAACATTGTTCAGTAGTAAAAATTGAAAAAATAAAAAATCATGGTGACTAATAAGATACTTACCTTTTAATATGTTTTTACTTTTGTTGATGCCCGCCCCGACCAGCAAAATCCTCGGCTTCGCCTCGGTTTTGCAAAAGTCGGGCGGGCAGATCGAACTTCCAAACAAGAATTCAGCTGATCCAGGAACATTTTGCGAGACGCTTTGCAAGGTGTACAGTAGAGCGCGCTAACACAGGCCACAAAAGTTAAAATAGTAAACAAATATGGCTGACAGCAGGTTAGCATCCGTCAACCACTGTCAACGCTTTTGGCTTAGTTGCATATTTTCTTCAACTGTTCATCGTACTTTCAGCTGGGGGCGAAGAAAAATCGTATACGACACACGGCCAGAAAGCTGGATGCCCTGGCAAGCGAGATATATCACACTTGCCAGGAAATCCAACTTTCCGGCCTAGTATCGTAATATACTATTGACGTCAAATTTGTAATCAGTGACCCCAAAAACCGTTAAAAAGGGATTCCTGTGTAAATCAAAAGTAATTTTGCATTTCGGGTCGGCCATATTGGATTAGCCATTTTGAATACCGTCAAGTGGGGCTATTTTGTGCACGCGAGGTTTTTAATGAATAAAATCTTTATATTCAGTTGCTTAAGTTTGCTACTTGGCATAAATATTTTCTGATATCTAGACTACAGAGAGTACTAAATGAATTTACTCATTTCTTCATCAGAAAACAGAAAAAAAATCGTAAAATCGTGAAAAACAAACAGAAAAATTTCAAAGTTCTTAAAATTCTGTTCAGATCTCCGGAAGTTTAACAGTGTTTCTAAAGGTATTAATAATACTTGTTGACCATTTAGTTGTGATGATGCATACGTGAGGCGCTAACTTTTTATTACATATTTTAAGAAAAAAGGGGAAAAATCTGAATATCCAGGATTTGGTGGGTTATTTTGTGCATTCTTTAAAATCAAGTTTTTTTTAATAATTTGTTTTGTAGCTTGTAAAAATTACTTTAGAATTTTGTTTTGAAACATTTTTGTCTTATTTTTGTTATAAAAGGCAAGAAATAAGCATAAAATTTCAGTTTTACATATGGTGCTTTAAAGACCTCAGAAAAGGAACATTAATAATTACATGCTTTTCAAGTTATTTTTGAAACTTTTTCTCTTAAAATAAGTCAAGAAGTATAATAGAAGTTATTTTAAGTAAAATTTTCTTAAAGAAATAACTTTTTTGTAAATCTATTTTTTTGTTAAGTTTTAGTGTTTTACTTTCAAATTAGTTTAACAATTCCTAGGAAATAGTAGATTGTGCAACGGGTGAAGAACAAGGTTGATTTCTCGTGAGCTCGAAGTTTGCTGCGCGAGCGTAGCGAGCGCAGCAATCGAGAGAGCGAAAATCACTGTTCTCTGCGAAGTGCACATACAACTTTGTCCAACAACTGCCACATATATTTAATTAATATTCAAATGCTAAATTTGATTTTTTAGCATCGGAAATAATGTCGCGATATCGAGATAAGGGGTTGCAGGGGTATTTCTATAGGAGAAGGTAGGTCGACCGCACATAGAAATGACCCCCGGTGGGTCATCCTGAGACGATTTATATCTTGACAAAAATAAGTTTTTAATCTTTTGATTTAAATTTTCACGTGGGTGCAGTCAGCCCCCGCATAAAAATGACCCCCGTCGAATCATCCTAAAACGATATATTTGTTGACAAAAATAATTTTTTAATTTTTTGATTTTATTTTCCATGTGGGACACCCCCCCCCCCTTTCCGGGGTCAAGTCACCCATGGCTCCTTGAGTCACCACTGGTTAGGGGGCTAAGCCCTTTGCCACAAAAAACCAAATTTAAAAAGAGTTATATGTGTATAAAACATTCAAATCGATAAAACTGTGAAGTTTTGACATCTATTTTGATGGCAGTGAGATAATATAACCTTCTTTTACAGTCTTCGTTCATTCCTCCACTGGACAAACCACCAGTGGAAGAATAAGGTACTTTAAATTATTTAAATTTTGAAATCTGTGAAAAAATATCGGACATTTAGCTCCACCGGGATTCGAACTCGGGTCTTTCAATTGGCGCTTGACTGCTCTAAACCACTAAGCTACAGAGGTCCATGTCAGATATTTTCTCACAGATTAAACGCTTCATTCAGCTATGACTTTCGTCTTCATATTTCTAATTCAAATTTTCCCTGAATTATGACGTCAAACATTTTTAAATCGTAAGCAAGTTGTCCACTTGGTTTGTGTGACGATTTAAAAATGTTTGACGTCATAATTCAGGGAAAATTTGAATTAGAAATAAGGTACTTTCCTCCATTGGTGCCCAGCGTACAATAGTTCAATTCCACCGAAGGCGTTGGACAAAAAATGTTTTCTTGTCGGCTAACTCATAGGACACCTTTAGAAGGATGTTTACAAGATAACTGAATAGATAAATTCTTTATTCTTTCAAATTCTGAATTTTAATAAAGCATAGAGTGGAAAAAGAGCCGTTTTGTGCACAAAATAGCCCCACTTGACGGTAATGAATTTTTGTCGTCAAATTTGTTATCAGCGACCCCAAAAACCTTTAAAAAGAGATTCTTGTATAAATCAGAAGCCATTTTGCATTTCGGGTCGGCCATATTGGATCAGCCATTTTGAATAATGAATTTTTTACGTCAAATTTGTAATCAGTAACCCCAAAAACTGTTGAAAAGGGATTCCTGTGTAAATCAAAAGCAATTTTGCATTTCGGGTCGGCCATATTAGATCTGCCATTTTGAATAATTAATTTTTGTCCTTAAATTTGTAATCAGCGACCCCAAAAACCGTTAAAGAGTGATTCTTCTTCAAATCGAATGCTATTTTACATTTTGAGTCGGCCATATTGGATCGGACATTTTGAATAATGCATTTTTGACGTTAAATTTGTAATCAGCGTCCCCAAAAATCATGAAAAGGAGTTGTCAATTACGTTGAAAAGTAATTTTAAATTTTTGGCAGCCATATTGCTTCTGCCATTTTTTTTAGTTACTACACATGTGATTTGTGATTGGAAAGATAAAAACAAGTGAGTTAATTCGTTGCAACAGCGATATTGACATTTCTCCGGTCTCTATAGGCAAAAAATTAAATATTTCTTATGAAACTTCAAGTTTTGGAACATTTTTAATAGGTTAGGAATCTTTTAATCACTTTCTCTATATTTTTCCTGTATTCTGTAGAATACATTTTCCTGTATTGTTTTTCTTTCTTTTTTGGTTTGTTCAAATACATCAAGTCGTTCCCGCGTTCTGCGATTTCGACACCAAAAAAGAGCACTTTAGTCCACTGTGCGCTGTAAGGCGGTCCAGGCAAATGCGAGTACTCGTAATAGAAGTCGTCTGTGGACGCAAAGTTGAGGTTGAGGAAAAGAGGCTTGAAAAAGATGTGTATCCCTTGGGCGTGGAAAAAGATGCCAACAAGGGGTACAATGAAGAAAATTGGGAAGGAGAAGGCATTGAGAGTTTCACCCCTGACTTGAAGCTCTAAATTAGCAGAGTGAAAGGACCCTCAATGTCTTATCAAATCTTTTTCTTATCCTTGTCTATAAATCCCTATACACTTTTATCTCCTCTCTATATATCTTCATTTCGTTCAATCGCTCTGCTTATATTATGAATTGCATATCTCCTCCAATCACTTTATTTCCATCTCACACAATCCTTTTTTATCGCAATCTATTTTATCGCCTCTTTTTTATCTTAACCTATTTTCTTAAAGCCCACAGATTACTTTTTTTTATCTTTTGTCAATAATATCAATATTAAATCACTTTTAGTTTTTCCTTCTCTATTCCAGTCTATTTCGTAACATTGTAACTGCAGTTATTTTTCATAATTACGAATATCTTATCTATTTTAATCAAGAATTTTCAATCTTTGTCAATCTCTTACTACTCTAACTCTATATTTTTCTTTATTTCAGTAAATAAACTGCATAACTAGTTCCTTTTAATCATCTTTCTTTAATGTCACCCTATGCTTTCTTAATTGCTCTCTATATCGCATCCTATCTCCTAATAAATAAAATGAACCTATCCTTTTCAATTGCCTTTTTTTATTCTAACCAATTTTCTTAATCCCTACATATTAATTTTTCTGTCCCTCACAGTGTGCCTCAACCAGTCGCAGGTGGTCTGAAAATGTAACAACAAACGGCTAATGTGGAATTGTCCTAAATGGCTCCCAGATTCCAAATTTTCAAGATTTGAAATCCTAGCTGCTCCACTTTTTGATATTTTGACGTAGGAGTTCCTGATTTACCATGAAAACGCGTAAAAGGCTATCTATTCAAGAAAATATCGAAATAAGACGTGTCATTAGGTATTATAACTGTAAATGTCGCCATACACGACTTTGTTAAAGGCGAATTACTCTTTAGTAATGCCTTCTCCTCCAAAACCCCACCCCCAAGGATGACAGAATTGCTGATTGAAATAAAACGAAATTTTATCCACGATATTTGAAAATGTTATTAATACTTATCGTTGTAGGATCTTTGACTTCCCCCTCCACCCTCATTAACCATCTTTTCCCTCTATCTAGCTCTCTATGAAACCACCTACCCCGCTCCCCCCCACCCAATTATGACAGAATTGCTTATTCAAATGAAACGAAATTTTATCCACGATAGTTGAAAATGTTATTGATACTCATCGTTGTAGAATATTTGACTACCCCCCTACCCTCATTGACCATTTTTCACCTCTATGTAGGCCTCTATGTAGCCACCCCACCCCGCCCTCCAATTAAGACAGAATTGTTTATTGAAATGAAACGAAATTTTATCCACGATAATTGAAAATGTTATTGATACTCATCGTTGTAGGATCTTTGACAACCCCCCCCCTCCCCCGCGTTCATTGACCACCTTTCCCCTCTATGTAGCCTCCCAATAGATATAGAATGCTTTTTTAAAAGACTTATTTTATGGCAGAAAATCTGTCTTAATTTATACTAATTAATATAGCATAGTAAATTTGTAATTATTTTAAATTCCTGTTGATTAAGATAGTACTTTTCACAGAAGTATAAGTACATCTATAAAAAATACTATCTTAATAAAGATGAATCATAGAAGGGAATCATAGGTGGTCCACGAGGGCGGAGAGGGGGGTAGTCAAGGATCCTTTAATGATGAGTATCAATATCATTTTCAATTATTGTGTATAAAATTTCGTCACATTTCAATAAGCAATTCTGTTATCATTGGGGGAGGGGTCGGAGTGGCTACATAGAGGGCCACAGAATGGGAAAAGGTGGTCAATAAGAGTGAGGGGGGTGGTCAAAGATCCTACAACGATAAGTATTAATAACATTTTCAAATATCGTGGATAAAATTTCGTTTTATTTCAATCAGCAATTCTGTCATCCTTGGGGGTGGGGTTTTGGAGGAGGGGGCATTACTAAAGAGTAATTCGCCTTTAACAAAGTCGTGCATAGCGACATTTACAGTTATAATAACTAATGACACGTCTTATTTCGATATTTTCTTGAATAGATAGCCTTTTTCGCGTTTTCATGGTAAATCAGGAACTCCTACGTCAAAATATCAAAAAATGGAGCAGCTACGATTTCAAATCTTGAAAATTTGGAATCTGGGAGCCATTTAGGACAATTTCACATTAGCCGTTTGTTGTTACATTTTCAGACCACCTGCGACTGGTTGAGGCACACTGTGCTCTGGTCAATGACATCAATATTCAATCTCTTTCAGTTTTTCCTTCTCTATAGAGTAACTGTCCCAGTCGTTGGCACCTTTAGCCAAATTTTGACTTCAAGAATTAAATTAACAGAGAAAAAATAATATAATAAAATACATATAATGATATATGTATTCAAAATTTAATGCAGAATACAATAAAATTACTATTTTTTAATAGTTTCTGACATGAAAAATGAGTAGAAATTAATGATTTTCAAGTATATTATTCTGTAATATTTTAGAATTATATTCTTAAAGTTTTATCTAGTGTTATAAAGTTTATTTTTAAAAAAATGTTAAATAAAAGTAGGAAAAATCTACAAACACAAATGCACATGCTATCAATTTACGCTTGTGATTTAAAATAGTTTCGAAATAAATTATTTCCAAGTAAACATTTTGTACTTAAATAGGTTAATTTTAAGAGAAATAAGCTTTAAAAATATATTTAATGAAAAAATTGCATAAATATATATTTTAAAATGAATTAAAAATAATAAATGTTTAAAAAGTATTTCAAATACACGCGCGTATTTCGGCAAATAACCAAAGTCGGTTCAGGGCAGCCAGTCTTGAAAAATGAAACTTTTAAACGATGTTTATTTATGTCTGTTATAAAATTATTTTACAAGACTCGAAAATTGTATGCATATGTTTGTAATAATACAATTGATAAACGCATATTTTAATGACATTCATCTATGTTGAAATTAATAATATAAAAAGTAGGGTGTTAGGTCAGTGTAATGCGTGGTTGCCATATTATCAGGGGTTAAATTTTAAGTAGCATAATTTACATCTGCCAATAACTTTTTTCCTAATCATTGAATTTGAAAATCTTATAGATGTTTTTAGGGAGAATTTTCCAAACTTTTAAATTATATTGCTAACAATTTTAAAAATTTTAGTTTTGACCAGAAAAATGCAAAAATTATTTTTTAATGTAATTTTTAACACTCAGGTCCCATTAGGATTTTTTTAGCATTGTCCAGAAAAGTTCTTTATTTAATAGGCTTTTTATCCCTTAAGGACGTTGGAACCCGAAGCTGAGAGTGGCGTAGAAACACTTTTTCCTCCTTTGCTCGAAAATTTCCCTTTTATGAATTTTTTTTAAAAACACTGGACACTTTTTCAAAAAAAGGGCTATGGTAGACAAAAGTATTTGAGATAAAGAATTTTTTAAACATTTGTTTTTTGCAAACAAATGTGCCTAAAAGCGTCAAAATTAACTCCCGTTTTGACATTGCAAGATTTTCCGTAAAAGATGGCCGCCGCCATCTCACTTAAGGCCTATGTCACGTAGCCTGTGCCCAGCTGACGAGCGGCGGCCATCTTTTACGGAAAGTCTTACAATGTCAAAAAATTTGTTTGCATAAAACAAATGTTTAAAAAATTCCTTATCTCAAATACTTTTGTCTACCATAGCCCTTTTTTTGAAAAAGTGTCCAGTGTTTTTAAAAAAAATTCATAAAACGGAAATTTTCGAGCAAAGGAGGAAAAAGTGTTTCTACGATACTCTCAGCTTCGTGTTCCAACGTCCTTAAATGGCATTTTGGGACAGCAAGGTGTATAGGAGCTACAATTGAATTTGCACTGGAAACAACCCACTAATTTGTAACTTATGTTCTCAAGCGACCTATAATAATACCTGCATTGCTTAAAACTGTTTCAGAATTATTTTAAAATGATTTCTAATCATTTTTGCGACTTCTGAAAAATATTAGATGCGAATTAGTGGTTTGTTTCAAGTGCAAATTCAATTGCAGCTCTTATACACCTTGCTGTCTCAAAATGCCATTTAACCCTTTAAGGACGGGACGGACACTTTCTTGTACTCATTTTCAACGTTAATTTTCTCTATTTTGGGAAGTATACAAAATTATACGAATCACCTTTTATGATGTATTTTTTATCGCTCTTTCAGAATCTGTTATCAAAATTTCAACAACAAAAATTTTAAAAAAGTTATGGACTCTTTTTTGAAAAAAAATGTGAAATTTTGACAATTTTGTTTAAAAAATGACTTTTTTTCATATTTTCAATTATCGAAAAAATGTTTCAACTTAAAATATCGCGTCCGTAATATACAAGCTTGAAAGTGACGAACCGTACTTTTGAAAATTTCAAGATGGCGGATCCAAAATGGCGTCCAACGAAAATTTTTTTTCATTGTATGAGCACATAGTGTACGCTTCATTACAAAAAAATTTTATTTTCATGACACTAAGTGTCTAAATGTTTTATGACTCTCCAATCACGAATCTGAACTCAGATTTCAAAAATTCAAAATGGCAGATCCAATATGGCGGACGATATTTTGAAATTTGATCGGATTTGTTTGAAAATTGTTACTCGGGTGTTTTTGGGGTCGCTGATTTCGAATCTGATGTCAAAATTTCAAAATGGCGGATCCAAAATGGCGGACGATATTTTGAAAATCGATCGGATTTGTTTGAAATTTGTTACTCGGGGGTTTTTGGAGTCGCTGATTACGAATTTCATTTCAAAATGGTGGATCCATTATGGCGGACGATATTTTGAAAATCGATCGTGTTTGTTAGAAATTTGTTACTCGGGGTTTCTTGGGGTCGTTGATCACGAATCTGATGTAAAAATTTAAAAGTTCAAAATGGCGGATCCAATATGGCTGACGAGATTTTGAAAATCGATGGGATTTGTTTGGAACCATCTGATTAAATATTTCACGTCCTTTAGCTAATAAAAGTATTTTAACGTTTCCCGTCTCAAACACTGAATGAAAAAAAAAGAATATGCATTGTCGACAAGTGTTCAATACGAACACAAAGTTCTTGTCAAAGTTGTACTGCTTATTTATGTAAATATTGTTTTAAAAAATTCCACGAATATTAAATGACTGTCTTTGTTCAGTTTATATAAAAAAAATTTAAAAATACAAAAAAAACATAAAATAAATACAATTACAAAAAAAAATACAAAATATTTTTAAAAAATGACTCTTCACTTTACGCTTATTTCCTCGTGATTTGAGTCTGGCAACATTAAAATACTTTTAATGTCTAAATGACGTGAAATATTTAATCAGATGGTTTTAAAAAAATCTCGTCGATTTTCAAAACACTATCAGTTACAATGGATCTGTCATTAAAATTTTGTTTAAATTTAACATCAGATTCGTAATCAGCGACCCCAAAAAACCCCGAGTAACAAATTTCAAACAAATCCGATCGATTTTCAAAATATTGTCCGACATCTTGGATCCACCATTTTGGAATTTTAAATTTTAATATTAGATTCGTAATCAGCGACCCCAAAAACCCCCGAGTAACAAATTTCAAACAAATCCGATCGAATTTCAAAATATCGTCCGCCATTTTGAATCCGCCATTTTGAAATTTTAAATTTTGACATCAGATTCGAAATCAACGACCCCAAAAACCCACGAGTAACAATTTTCAAACAAATCCGATCGATTTTCAAAATATCGTCCGCCATATTAGATCTGCCATTTTGAATTTTTGAAATCTGAGTTCAGATTCTCAATTGGAGAGTCAAAAAACATTTAGACACATAGTGTCATGAAAATAAAATTTTGTTGTAATGATGCGTACACTATGTGCTCATACATTAAAAAAAAAATTTCGTTGGACGCCATTTTAAATCCGCCATCTTGAAATTTTCAAAAGTACGGTTCGTCACTTTCAAGCTTGGATATTACGGACGCGATATTTCAAGTTGAAACATTTTTTCGATTATTGAAAATATGAAAAAAATCATTTTTTAAACAAAATTGTCAAAATTTCACATTTTTTTTCAAAAAAGAATCCATAACTTTTTAAAAATTTTTTTTATTGAAATTTTGATATCAGATTCTGAAAGAGCGATAAAAAATACGTCAGAAAAGGTGATTCTTATAACTTTGTATACCTCCAAAAATAGAGAAAATTAACGTTGAAAATGAGTATAAAAAAGTGTCCGTCCCGTCCTTAAAGGGTTAAGGGGTAAAAAGCTTATTAAATAAAGAACTTTTCTGGACAATGCTAGAAAAAATCCTAATAGGACCAGAGTGTTAAAAATTACATTAAAAAATCATTTTTGCATTTTACTTGTCAAAACTAAAATTATTTACACTGTTAGTTATATAACTTAAAAGTTTGGAAAATTTTTCATAAAAAACATTTATAAGATTTTCAAATTCAATGATTAGGGAAAAAGTTATTGGCAGATGAAAATTGTGCTACCTTAAAATTTAACCCCTGATAATATGGCAACCACGCATTACACTGACCTATCACCCTACTTTTTATATTGGTTTTTATGTATATTATGACATATATCATTAACGAACAAAATTTCTTTTTGGTGGCTTTTTTTCTAGAGAATGCCTTATAAATATTTCATTTAAACATTAAATTCACTTATGTTTTATTGAATGGATTATATTTTTTTAGTGTTATTTCAAATAGTTCCCATTAATATTAAAATATATTTCAGTAACAAGTAGAAACAAGGAGTGCCAATGACTAGCGCAGTGCCAACGTCTGGGGCAGTTACCCTGACAGTCTATTCCCTATCATTGTAACTACAGCAATTTCTTATAAGCGGTTTCTGCAAACCCACTAAAGTAGCAGTCCTGCAATTTGATGATAGGATAAGGGATAGAAAGAGGTGAAATATTTTAAATTTGAGTAATAGACGTAAGGATAGAACAGAATGGTTATGAGGAATAGAAAAAGATAGACATACTTAAAGTCAGGTTATAGAGTTAGGGATAGGATAAAATAAACGATAGTTATGAAGAATAGAAAAAGATAGATATACTTTAAATCAGGTTATAGATTTAGGGATTGAATGAGATAAAAATAAAGGCTAGTTATGAGGAATTGAAAAAGATTCATCCCTGCTAAAAGTAAACGGATTCAAATTTTATCCGTTTGAATCCATCCTTTATTCTTTGATATCCGTTCTTTACACGTATTAATCAGCGCAAATCATTGTCTAACCGTTACAATCCTATGATCAAAAATATGTTTGACCATCCATCTAAATCTGCAGGTATCTATTCGCCTCACAGTACTTGTCTATCCGTGAGTAACTCATCACTCGTTATGGATAAAACATGTATCCGTATTAATCTTTTTCTAACCGATTTCATCGTTTGATTAAAAAAAAGTGTCTGGCTATCTGTCTGAATCCGCAGTTTCCTATCCGTTTCATAATCCTTGTCTATCATTAAGCAACTTTACATTTTATTAACACCTGCTATGTTCACAGTATATATAGCTATGTAACACAGCTATATTCGGCTGTTTTTCAATGAATCCGCAAACTCTATCCGTGAGCCCAAACATGACGGCAATGTGTGTCAGAAAAATTGTTTGCAATGAACAGAAGAATGAAACAAAGACGGAGATAGACATTGACATGGTGCCACCTTGTGATTTTTTTCTTTTAAAACTGCTAATTACAAAAGTAATTTGGCCTTAGTAGGTAGAAGAAATATTTATTTAAAAATTGTCTCAAATTCGCCGAAATTGGCAATTGTTTCTGAAGGGGGTCGTTTAGAAATAAAATGCCACGTATATAGAAAGATTTGTGTGGATTGATCTTTTCTTAATAACTGTCAACGATAAATATGAAAGTAGCTGACAGAATAAAAGAATCCGGTGACGGATTGAAAACTGCGGATTCAGACATAGACAAACGCTTTTCTACTGAAAGGATTAAAGCGCAGAGAAAATGATTAAAGCGGATAAAAAAGGATAGAAAATGTATATAGACTGTAACCTTTTTCTTAAAATTAAATTTTTAAAAAAAATGCATTAAAAAATTTTGTTTTTAATTTTTTTTACAATTAAAAATTTTGCGGATATTTTTTTTTAAATCTAAGATTAAAATATAAGTAGTAGAGCTATGCCGATTCCGGACCACTTCTGATGGTTCAAATCCGTGCTAAACAGAAATCTTCCTTACCGACCGCGAGTAGAAATCTGTTTTACCTGCCGAGCGTAGGAATATACTTTACCCTAGTTACCGACCAGATGGCGCTGTATGGGGGGATTCCCCGCGCCATTTTGGATTTTTACCCCCACTTTTGCGCGGGAATTTAAATTTTACTCCCACTTTTGAGCGGGAAGTTAAATTTTACCCCCACTTTAAGGTTTTTCAAGCGCGCCATTTTGAATTTTTACCCCCACTTTTGCGCGGTAAGTTTAAAATTACCCCCACTTTTAGGTATTTGAAGCGGGGAATTCCCTACTTTTGAGCGGGCTTTTAGTCTGTTGTAAGTGAGAGTTCTACGTTACCGACAGTGATTTTAGTGAGTTAGCACACCGGTCACTACTGATAGACGGCGCTGCAATCGAATCCCGCCAAGTTTAACTTAAAATGCTAACCCTTTTAATTTGCATAAAGTGTTATGTAAGAACTAATTTGCATATCATTAGTATGCAATACCACTTATGTGGCTAATTTGCATAAATTGCGTATTGTTGTTAACTTTTACCGAAGAACTAATTTGCATATCCTTAATACTGCCAATATAATTTGCATAAACTAAGTATTGTTGTTAACTTTTACCTAAGAACTAATTTGCATATCCTTAATACCACCAATCTAATTTGCATAAACTGTGTATTTTTGTTAACTTTTACCTAAGAACTAATTTGCATATCCTTAATACCACCCATCTAATTTGCATAAACTGTGTATTATTGTTACCTTTTACCGAAGAACTAATTTGCATATCCTTAATACTACCAATCTAATTTGCATAAACTAAGTATTGTTGTTAACTTTTACCGAACAACTAATTTGCATATCCTTAATATCACTAATCTAATTTGCATAAACTGTGTATTGTTGTTAACTGTTACCTAAGAACTAATTTGCATATCCTTAATACCACCAATCTAATTTGCATAAATTGTGTATTGTTGTTAACTTTTACCTAAGAACTAATTTGCATATCACCTACCCCCACCCACCTAATTTGCATACGCTATGTATTGTTTTTAACTCTTTTCTACAACTTACCTACCACCCACCACTATATGTTTCCATTGTATCTACCCTACCCCCCCCCCTTTACCCACCCACTCCACCTACCACCCACCGCCTGCCACCCATCTAGTAGATGTTTTAAATATCTCTATTCAATTCTCAACACCACCCACCACCCACAACTCAACTACGAAACTAATGTATTGGGACTTAAATTTTCAAAACACCACCCATATATATATGTTATCATATGTTAGCATATATGTTATCAAATTTCAAAAATCATAATAAAAATCGTGAGGAATCAAGGGAAGGTGATATTAACGCTCGGACTTAAGTGGGCGACTCAAGTGGGTGGCTGGGAGTGGGTGGCGCTAGGACCCAGCCCACGCAACTCAGCGCGGCATGGTGCTGCAGGCTGCGCGCATGCTTTCCAGAGCTATCGAGTGTGGGGGCACTTGTGAGAGTGGGGAGCCTCTAATGTATAGGCGTCCGCAAGAGGTGAAATCTTATTTCGCTTCAGAGTTTTGTAGCAGCAGATTCTCTTCCAAGAGCAGCTCCGTAAGTATTTCTAGCTTTATAGATTTTGTATATTTTACCAGTAAAATAACAATTCGTTGTTTATAATAATGTTTTTTAATGTTACAGATACACAGACATAGTTTCTGCCTACTTCTCTAGGAGGTTCACGGTTGTCAATAATAAACTCTGTAAGTAATTCAAAACTTTGTTTATTTACTAATAAAATAACAATTTTTTTGTTTATTTATGAATAAAATAACAATTTTTTGTTTATTTACAAATAAAATAACAATTTTTTGTTTATTTACAAATAAAATAACAATTTTTTTGTTTATTTACAAATGAAAACAATTTTTTGTTAATAACACCCCCCTCCTCTTCTTCTGTTATAGGTACACTTGTTACACAACCTACTTGGATAGGACGTACAAATACACTAGGCTTCAGCACTAAGTTCCGTAAGTATTACTATTTTAATAATTTTGAAAAGTTATCAGTAAATAACAATTCATTGGTAATAACATTTTTATCTTCTTCTGTTTTAGGTACACAGTTCTAGTCTGAGCCTAATTTCCTCTGGTGTGAAAATTTAGCAATCTTCAACCCGACTTCAGTGAGAACAACACAGCTCGTTTCACTTCTATTTTTTCAGCTTCTCTTTCAGCCTTCTTTTTCAGCATTTTTTCAACCTTTTTTAGCTTTTTTTCAGGCTTTTTTTAGCATTTTTTCAGACTTTTTTCAGTTTTCTTTTTCAGACTTTAGAAAAAATTTGTAAAAATGCCCCGGTGTAGAAACAGTGTTCAAAAACGTTTTGCCTCTGCTGACAGTGTAGATGAAATTTGTGAATGTTCCGATAATTTCATTGACACTGCTGAATTAAAGTTATGCTCTGTAAAGTCCAAACCGGCTGACGCTCGTCTTATTAGTGCATTCGAATGGCAGCATAAATGTAAACAGCAATACGCTATTTTAAAAAAATTCTTAAATAGATATAGCTTTACGGTTCCTCAGAAACAAAAAATCTTAAATTTATTAAACAGAGTGCATTACTTGAAATGTCATTTTAATTTATTAGAGAAGAGCGGCGCCGGTCTCAATAACTCAAATGGAACAATTAAATGGGTTGACACGGATACAGCCTTTAATAATCAATTACAGTCGGGAACAATAGTAAATTTAACGCATATAGATGTTAATCAGTATTGTACGCCAAATTTAAGAAAACTCTACCTGACGGTTCAGAAGAATTCAGTTTAAAAAACTTTGCAGTTAAAGCAAGTGCCATTTTACCTTCAACTCAGTTAGATGAATTTTATAATGTTAATGTAAAACAGCTAACACTTAGAAAAATGGAGGAATTTGAGGAAAAAGAATCCAATTGGATTCTTGACTCCATCCATAGACTTGATGTTAATATTAATAAATTCAACCCCTTGCGTGCTAGCTCTTACATTGATCTGCCAGAAGTTATTAAAAGTAAGCTTGCCTGTGTTAATGTTCATAATGATAAGGATAATCAATGCTTCAAGTGGTCAATTCTATCAGCATTGCATCCAGCTTCTTTTCATTCAAATCGTTTATCGAAGTACGAAAACTTCAAAGATGATTTAGATTTTACTGGGATTAAATTTCCTGTAGCTCTAAATGATGTTGCGAAATTCGAAACGTTAAATACAATTTCCGTCAATGTATACGGTCTTCAAAAGGTTAATAATGATTTTAGTGTAACACCATTACATCTTACATCACAGAAAAGAGATTCTCATGTGAATCTTTTACGCATTGAAGATCATTACATAGATGAAAGTTTGAATGTTGAGGAAGATGCTTCTGCTAATGAAACAATCGTTTCATTAAACTATCATTACGTTTGGATAAAGAATTTATCGCGACTTGTAAGCAGTCAATTGTCTAAACATGATCACAAGACGTATATTTGCGATCGCTGTTTGCATTACTTTCATAGGTAAGAAAAACTTATTGAACATACTGAAGATTGTAACAAATTGAATAAAACTAAAGTAATTTTACCACAGCCTAATAACAACGTAATTCAATTCAAGAATTTCAATAATAAGGAGCGTGCTCCATTTATCATATATGCAGACTGCGAGAGTTTATTACTTCCTGAAACGGAATCTTCAACCTTAGGTGATTGCACAGAAGTATTTCAAAACCATAAACTTCTGAGCATTGGATACTATTTAAAGTGTTATGATGATACTTTATCAGTATACAAAGCATCACCTAAGGATGAAGAAGATCCTGCAAAATGGTTTGCTAAAGAGTTAAAACAGTTGGCAGAGGATATTGAGACTGTATTTATGGTCACCATTCCGATGGAGAAACTAAATGCAAGTCAACAAGCTGCTTTTCGAAGCACTAACATTTGTCACATCTGTAAAAAGTCTATCGCGCATGGGGCTGTGAAAGTAAAAGATCATTGTCATATAACTGGAAAGTACAGGGGGGTAGCGCATCAGGATTGTAACATCAACTATCAGGATTCAAGAACTATTCCTGTAGTATTCCACAATTTAAGTGGATACGATGCGCATTTCATTATAAAATCCATTGCCACTGAGTTTGAGGGTAAAGTTCACCTCCTCCCCGTTAACAAAGAAAGATATATTAGCTTCACCAAACATGTTCAAGGGAGTATCATCAATTTTCGGTTCATAGATTCATTCAAATTTATGGCATCGTCTTTGGATAAATTGGCATCTTATCTTCCTCAACATAATATAATAAATTCCGAATTTTCTACCTACTCTAAAAATAACGTAGAACTGTTAACCCGAAAAGGAATTTTTCCATACGAGTATTTGGACTGTAGAGCAAAACTTAATGAGGCACAACTACCTCCAATAGAAAAATTTTACAGTACATTAAACGATTCGCATGTAAGTAATGATGATTATATACATGCGCAAAAAGTCTGGAATACATTTAATTGCAAAAATCTCTGCGATTATGTATATTTGTACATGAAAACTGACATTTTACTACTCGCAGATATTTTTGAAAATTTTAGAAACCAGTGTATTATTGCGTACGGTTTAGATTCAGCTCATTATTATACAACACCTGGGTTGAGCTGGGATGCTATGTTAAAGTATAGTAATGTAAAATTGGAACTTCTCACTGATATAGATATGGTTATGTTTATTGAACGTGGCATTAGAGGTGGTGTAAGCCAGTGTTCAAATAGATATGCCAGAGCTAATAATCAGTATATGGAAAAATATAAAGAAGAAGAAGAGTAAACTTACATTATGTACTTGGATGCGAACAACCTGTATGGTTGGGCTATGATACAAGCACTTCCCTACGGTGGTTTTAAGTGGGTGCCAAATGTAAATAATAATTTTAATTTTAACGTTGAAGATGATGCTCCTGTTGGTTATATTTTAGAAGTTGATTTAGTCTATCCCGATGAATTACACAACAATCACAGTGATCTGCCATTCTGTTCAGAACACTTAAAACCACCAGGATCAAAAGAGACAAAGTTACTAACTACCCTTCTACCGAAACAAAAATACGTTATCCATTACCGTGCACTGAAGCAAGCTTTGGCACATGGTATTAAACTTACACATATTCACAGAATTTTACAATTCAAACAATCTGCTTGGTTGAAAAGCTATGTGGATTTTAATACCATGATGCGAACGAACGCTACAAATGATTTTGAAAAAAATCTATTTAAGCTAATGAATAATGCAGTGTACGGTAAGACAATGGAAAACGTACGGAAACGAGTTGACGTTAAACTTGTAACAAAGTGGGGGGGGTAGATATGGAGCTGAAGCTCTTATATCAAAACCTAACTTCCACTCGCGAGCTATCTTTAGCGAAAATTTAGTTGCGGTGGAACTTAGAAAAACGAAAGTGCTTATGAATAAACCAATCTATATTGGTCTTAGCGTTTTAGACATTTCCAAAACACTCATGTATGATTTTCATTACGATTACATGCGAAAAAAGTATAATGATAACTGTAAATTGCTCTATACTGACACCGATAGTCTTGTTTATCACGTTAAATGTGAAAATACCTATTCTGATATGAAAGCAGATATTTCTAAATTTGATACTTCTGATTATCCTGTTGATAATATACATGGAATGCCGCAAGTCAATAAAAAAGTTTTAGGTCTCATGAAAGATGAGTGTAGTGGGAGAGTTATTACAGAATTTGTTGGCTTACGGAGTAAAATGTATAGCATTCGAGTGGAGGATCAGGACTTTATAAAAAAGGCTAAAGGTGTTAAGGAGGTAGTTGTGAAGAAAACAATTACCTTTGATGACTATGTCTACTGCTTAAAAAATGTTGAAATGCTAGCTAGAACACAATATTGTATCCGGTCAAAACTCCATAATGTACACACATTAAAACAGACAAAAATAGCTTTAAGTCCGTTTGATGATAAAAGATATTTAATAAAAAATAGCACGGACACCCTCGCTTGGGGACATTATAATATAAACAATTTAGATTCTAATGATGTAGAAATGACACTAGTTCAAGCAAACTGTTTGTAAATTTATTGTAAATTTATTGTAAATTATCTTTGTTATTATACATTTTATTATTACTTATATTTGTAAATACTTAAAGAAATGAGAGGGGGAGAGAGAGAGCGAGAGGACAATAAATGAAAACTATATCTATATTAATTATTGTCTACATCATTTAATAAAACCTTTATATGCATGCTTTGCAACTCTGTTTTACTTAAAAATTATTATTTGAAACTAAGAGATAAGGTTAATAACAGATACTACATAAATATTTATTTTATGAATTGTTTATTCAAAATAACTTAAATATATTACATTTTATTACATTAGTTTTACATATCCTCAAAGTTTCTTTAACATTACTTTAACATTATTTGAATAAAACAGCTTAACATTATTTTAGTATAAAATTATCTTTTTTGAAAGTAACATTCAACTGTTCTGAAAGTTAACTTTAACTTTCAAAAAGTAACTTTTAACTTTTCTAAAAGTTACCTTTAACTTTTCTAAAAGTTACCTTTAACTTTTCTAAAGTTACCTTTAACTTTTCTTAAAGTTACATTTAACTGTTCTGAAAGTTAACTTTAACTTTCAAAAAGTTACTTTTAACTTTTCTAAAAGTTACCTTTAACTTTTCTAAAAGTTACCTTTAACTTTTTTAAAGTTACCTTTAACTTTTCTAAAAGTTACCTTTAACTTTTCTAAAAGTTACCTTTAACTTTTCTAAAGCTACCTTTAACTTTTCTAAAAGTTAACTTTAACTTGTATTATATGATTACAATTCAGATTTGTTTATCCAACTGTTGTGTGAATTATCAAATCCAAGCCACTTTACATAGATTTTATCACTATTCTGCTTAAGAACTTTCTCTACGAGGTAAACATCTGGATATTTCACTTTGGAGATCTCTTCTTCATAGAAGCCGCCTTCGATGGGTTGATTCTGATAATCCTTCAGCTTGTATGTTACTGGGCTTGTTCGTTTCACTTGAGTAATGGTAAATATTTCAGTTGTCCAGTTGGGTGTGTATCCTTTATTGAAAACATTTTTGTACTTGCTTACTCGAACTCGATCACCGACTTTGAATTTTGTCTTCTTAGGTTTAATTCCCCTTTGCTTGGAGATGCGCTTCAATAGTTCAGACTCATCCTCTCTGCTGACATCCTTTGGTTTCATTCCAATAGTACGATGCATCTTATTATTATATTGCGAAACAAGTGATGGTAAAATTTGTATCCATTTGTAATTTCCTTGCAAGTTGAATTGTGGCCACATCATATTTTTCAGAGTCCGGTTAAATCTTTCAATAATTGAAGCTTTTAAGTTACTAAAGGTTGAATAAAGTTTGATTTTATGTGACTTCATTAAACTCTCAAAGTGAGAATTATAAAATTCTTTGCCTCTATCAGTATGCAATTTTTTTGGAATCCGTCCATTCACAAGTATAGATTTCATTGCTGCTGAAACATCTTTTCCAGTTTTGCTTTTTACAGGTATAGTCCATGCATACTTGGAAAAGATATCTATAACCGTAAGTATATATTTAAAACCTTTATTAACTTTAGAATATGGCAGCATTTCAACTAAATCTGCTTGCCAAGTTTCATCTATTCCACGCATTTGCACTTTACGACGTGGGTAATTTCTCCTAGCTTGTCTATGTAATTCTGTAACTACTACTAACTTTTTATCAGCCATTTTCAATAATTTTAATGTATCTGAATACATCAATGATTAACTTGATAATGATCTTGATTTTTATTTCACCTTCTTAATATATGATTTGAGCTTCACGTAATTCTTCAATAATCGAAATAATTTCATTGTTATGACTTGAATTACCAGCTTGTTGGGAAGCCATGAGCAACCGTAAACGGTCTACAAGTTCATTTGGATCATCCCAATAGACGTAGTCTGGATAAGACTTTCTCTTGACTATCATAACTTGTGGTAATAGACTCTTTTTCTTTAAGGAATTTCCAGTTTTTGGGAAAAGCTTTGCAATAATTTTAGTAAATTTAAAACTCGTGCTCATACGCAAAGGTTTAGTTGGACTATAATTTTTTCTATGTGCATTTGTAGAAGTGAGAATTTCTTTATAGTTTTCTAAATCATTTGAACTTATTGCAGTTTCATCAGGTTTTTGTCTGAATAAAAGTTCTAACAGACCATCTGTTTTTGAATATTTTTTCTTTCCCACTAGATTAATGTATGGGCCCTCAAAATCTATTTGTGTATCACCAATTAGAAACGTACCATCAGGAAGTTTACGTACTCCATAAACCATATCCAAATACTGTTTTCTATTTTTATGTAGCATTTGTATAAATTTATTTGTCAATTTATTATAATCTTGATTTGTAGAATCACTATGAAACTCTTCATTTTTGAATTCAATAATCACATTTTCATTTTGCATATTAAGTAGATTTGCTTCTTGAGCAAAAGGATCCGAAAACTCTATACTGTTATCATAAGTGGATGTATTGAATGGTATATTTCCACTAATAGCACTCTTAAAAGTTGTTTCAAAATCATCATCTTCCTCTTCTTTTATTTCTTCTTGTTTCTTAACATTTTCAATCTTGATAGGTGTTTGAGTTATATTCACTAATTTCTCTAATGGAGTTACCAATGGTTAAAAAGTTTCTCTTAACATATTTTCTGCATCCTCTCTACCACCTTTAAGTATGCGATGTTTCCGTCGTATAGCTTCACTTGCTTTTGCAATTTGATGAAGTTTTTCCACGTCTTTTCGAAACATGTTTATATTTTGAAGTCTAAAATTGCACTAAAGTAGTTGTTTAGAAACATTTGATATTTATAACTGAATGAAGCAATCAAAACCTTTTCTATAACGACCTTCATGTAAATTTCTATCTTTATCTATAACCACAAACCCATATCTATCAGAATTTCAACATGTAGAACATACATCTCTAAATTGAGTGTTTGTCATATCCGTGTTTACATGATCATTATAAACATGCTTAAGATTTCTATCATCCTGTTTGAAAAGAACCAGTAAGTTGACATTATCTCTAACTAGATGTTTAGGAATATGGGCATAGGTTTGACACAAGTAAAAACTGTCAACGTTAACATGTCTACCCATACAAAAGAATGCTCTGACATTGTCCTGCTTCTCACAAGCAATATCATCGAAAATAAAGATAGAATTGGGTTCAGCATCTTTAGGTGAAACCACTTGCTCATGTTCACTGAATGGAAAGTACTTTATTCCATCAACATTACTCAATACTTTTTCTAGAAATTTATATTTTGGTTGTTGTAATGACTTTGAGTATAAATAAATATTTTCAAAGCTTAAACCATTTGGATGTATAATCAAAGAAAGAAGAGCATTCGTTTTTCCACAATTTGAGGGTCCACAAAAAGCTGCGCGAATACTATTCGAAAAAAGACTCCCATGACGCTTAACCCCACTGTCTTCGGTTTGAATGAGGTTATCGACATTTACAATTGGGAGCTGATCAGCTTGTACTTTAAACTGCATCTTGCAATCGACTGAGAAAAAAACTATAAATACCGTATTTATATATTCTACTTCCATCAGTTCGTTGTAAACCACCGTTGAGTAAAGAATGATTACTCATGATATAATGAAAAAGAAAACTTCTTGTAGAGGTAAAGGGTTTCTTAATAATATAATCAATAAATTACCGTTTGAGCTGCATTTACCTGGATATCAATATTGTGGACCTGGTACTAAGCTAAAAAAACGTTTGGCACGTGGTGATCCAGGTATAAACTCTTTGGATGCAGCTTGCAAAGAGCACGATATAGCATATTCGAAAGATCGGGAAAACATAACAGCGAGAAATTCTGCAGACAAAATACAAGCTGAAAAGGCGTGGCAACGAGTTCTTTCCAAGGACTCTAGCATTAGTGAAAAAGCAGCTGCATTAGCGGTAACCAACATAATGAAAGTTAAATCTAAATTCGGCATGGGTTTAAAAATTAAAGATAAGACAAAGAAAAAGATGCAAAAGAAGATGAAGAAGAAGAAGACGAAGACAGTTTCTAAGAATAAGAAACGTGTCACATTGAATAAGGTTGTAAATGCTGCTAAAAAGAGTATGAAACCTAACAATAATTCAACAGATACTACTAGAACTGCTATGATTGGTGCAAAAAAAGCAATAAAGAAGTTTGGAGGTAAATCTAAAATTTCATCACCTCGAATTCTTTCCGTGCCCTCAAAAGTTGGTGGTATTTTACCACTTATTCCAATCTTTGCGGGGCTTAGTGCTCTAGGAGCTTTGAGTGGAAGGATCGGTGGTATAGTAAAAGCTGTAAATGATGCTAATGCAGCCAAAAAACAATTTTCTGAAGCCCAACGACATAATTAAACAATGGAGGCTATTGCCTTAGGAAAAGGATTACATCTAAAACCTTATCGCCAAGGACTTGGTCTTTATCTCCAGCCGTATCAAGGAAAAGGATTGAAGAATAAGAAAAGGATTCAAAAAAACTAATATTGCAGCTACCTCACCGCGCGCTAACGAACTTTGATCTATTTAAATTTGCTAAAATAATGAAAATACCTCATTTTCGCGGAGTTTTTATGCGGAATGAATTACCCACTGCAGGACCTCGGAAATATGAGTCAGCAATAATTAATCTTGATGACAAGGAAGGATCTGAAACCCATTGGGTAGCTTACAAAAAGATAAATAATGAAACTGAATATTTTGATAGTTTTGGAAATCTTTCACCACCATTAGATCTAATTGTCTACTTAGGTGTTGGTAGCTGTATAAAATATAATCATGTGAGATATCAAAATTTCGATACATTTATATGCGGACACTTATGTCTTAAGTTTCTATGTGGACAACTTAATCTTAAGAATAATTTTAGACTATATAAGAATGCATAATTAACTGTAAGCATCAGTATAAAAATAGATGTCAATCATGACTGACTCTTTCACTTTAACGTTAACGGGGAACTCTTCAGTTCTTGAAACTGCATACTTCCCACCAATTGAACTATCAGAAAACAAAAATTATGCGCTTGGACTTGTTGATTTATTTACATATAATTCAATTCCTAATATTGATATTGGTTGTAATAAGTTGTATATAGATGATTTCATAATTGAAATACCTACAGGTAGTTATGAAATTAAAGATATTGAATCTTATATTAAATCAAAGTTACCAAATAACATTGATTTACTTATCACACCTAACAACAATACATTAGGTTGTAAAATTAAATCTAATCGTAACATTGATTTTTATTATGAAGATTCAATTGGTAAGTTATTAGGATTTACTCCTCGTGAACTGAAAGCCGATGAAACTCATAATTCTGATTTACCTGTATCTATATTGAAAGTGAATACTCTACAAGTTGAGTGTAATATTACAACAGGAGCGTATATAAATAATCAAAAAGTGCATACTATACATGAATTTTTTCCTGTTGTTCCACCTGGATATAAGATCACGGAAGTTCCAACTCGAATCATTTACCTTCCAATCACCGTGAAGACAATACATAATATTCAGCTTCGTTTAATTGATCAGGACGGTAGCTTGGTTAATTTCAGAGGGGAAACAATAACAATACGTTTACATATAAAATCTATGTAATGGGTATCGTGTACAATCACAAAAAGAAGGTTGGTGGCAGTTATAAAAGTCAATCAACATGTGCAGAGAAGATCAGTGTGAATGTGACTCGGAGAGTGTTAACACCTCAGAATCAACTATTCCTGAAACAACTCGGTCTACAAGTCAATCCTCGAAAATAAGAAAAAGAAAGAGGAAAAGAAGAGATCAACTTTACCTATTTTTTATGTGCAGCTGTTCTAAGAAAAATGGAAGAAATTCTGAGCATTCCAACAGCAGTGAATTTTGATGAATCCATTGCTAATTATGAAATTCATAGTCATCAACCATATGCATCGTCATCTTTTAATAACAGTGATGAAATCCGAATTGTAGTACAAAATCAAGATTTGTCTATTTTACCAAGTAAAAGTGCATTACATATATTTGGAAGGTTAACTAAGGATGATGGAATCACTCTTACAAAAAATGTCCATCTTACAAATAATGCTATAGCTTATTTGTTTGATGAAATTCGTTATGAATTAAATGGTATTGAGATTGATCGATGCAAGTATGTTGGACACACTACAACTATAAAAAACTTAGTATCTTTAACACCTTCTCAAGTTAACCGTGCAGAAAATGCTGGATTTGTGAAGTTTGAATCAACTTCAAGAATGTCATTGACAAATGGATATTTTAATGTAACAATACCACTGAGTATGATTTTCGGTTTTGCTGAAGATTATAAGAAAATTGTTACGAATGCTAAACATGAACTTATTTTAATAAAATCACGTAATGATAAAAATTCTATTATTTATGATGGACCAGTTGGTATCCCTGAGTTTAAATTTGTAATTAATAAACTTGAGTGGTTGGTACCATATTTATTACCATCTGACAATAATAAAATAAAATTATTGAAATTTATTGAAAAAGATCCACTAATTTCAATAAGTTTTAGATCTTGGGAAATGTATGAGTATCCATTAGTTCCCAGGAGTACAAGAGTTATGTGGCAAATTAAATCTTCAACACAATTAGAGAAACCAAGATATGTAATTGTTGGATTTCAAACTGAAAGAAAAGATAAATTGGGAATTACTGCATGTTTTTTTGATCACTGTAACCTCACAAATGTGAAACTGTTTTTGAACTCACAATCTTATCCTTATGGGAATTTAAATCTACACTTTGATCAAAATCAGTATTCTATATTATATGATATGTATGCTAACTTTCAATCCTCTTACTATGGAAGAGATTCGGAACCTATATTAAATATGTCAAATTTTAAATCATTGGCTCCATTAATTGTGATTGTTGTAATATTATGAATATTTCAACAGTAAAACCTTTTCTTTTAGATTTAATACAAGCGGTTCCATCTATTTTTATATTTAATTGCTTCGTCTTATGAGTCACTATTTTATAGATAACACACACTGATGCGATCAAGCTATAGCGAAAACCGAATTCAGTCAGTCTTGATACAATGGTTGAATAGCAAGAAGCCCCTTGCAGGGTTGTAACAGTATTGTTAATTATTTCATTATTGTTTATAAATAAACAATCTATTACTTTTGTTATACTGTATAATAGTGTTTATTTTCATTTTTGATTCCACGAATTCCCTTTTTCTTAACAGTGATTGACTGCTCAAAACAAAACGAGTTCCTGAAGCAGACCTCAGTCGATGTACGTTTGGAATTTGAGTCCACAGATAATATCCCCGATGCAACAAGTGCATACTGTCTAGTCATTCATGATCGCAT
Organism: Ganaspis brasiliensis; assembly: GCA_037103525.1. Taxonomy (NCBI): domain Eukaryota; kingdom Metazoa; phylum Arthropoda; class Insecta; order Hymenoptera; family Figitidae; genus Ganaspis; species Ganaspis brasiliensis. The sequence goes on along the minus strand of JAZKLR010000348.1, from coordinate 22,696 downwards.
TGTGCAATATAAACCAATCAGCGGTATTGTCAAGAAATTGTAAACGTGGAGGGGGAGTGACTGAACTGGTATATAAGTTGTGTTCTTGGGATAGAATTTTATTTCTATTCCAGGATGGAGTTCATAGTAGACGTTCAAGGCTTTAAACAGTCCAGCAACGATTTTATTGTCAAGGAGTTGGCTATTCTTCCACTGGAAGCAGATGCTACACCTCAAGTTTATTTCTTTCAACCACCCTATCATTATGATTCACTATCGAAACGTTGCAGAAGTATGAACACATGGTTGACATTCAATTACCATGGACTCCATTGGGGTAAAGGAGAAATACCTTATGATGAACTGCGAGCTATTTTTCAAGAAACATTACAAGGAGCGAAAACTATCTATACAAAAGGCGTTGAAAAGAAAGAGTGGTTAGAAAAATATTTGTTAAATGTACGAAATTTAGAAGATATAGATTGTCCACCGCTTAGAAATGTAAGAAAAGACTTATTGTTAACTACATGTACATACCATTGTATAAGAACTGAAAATTGTGCTGCAAACAATGTAATAGCTCTTCGAAATTGGTTTCTAAATGTAATGTGTGAACCTATAGAATCTATAGTAGGTGCTGATGAATTACATCCTCTGTCTAATAGTTTAAAATCTTATTATGAGCAATGGGAATATGTATTGAAATGAATTTGAACTTTTAATATGAATAAATGAATTGAATAGTTTTAAAAAATCAATGTGTTTTTACTGCTTTACCTAAACCTTAGTATTATAATAAAAAGATTAATGAATAAATTCTTAGACGATGTTTTTGTTCTCTTTAAAAATCAAGTCGAGACTTGTTTGAACACGCTTGTTCCAGTAAAAATCGTTACTGCTTTATCTAAACCCTTAGTATTATAATAGAAAGACTTTATGAATCAATTCTTAGACGATGTCTTTGTTCTGTTTAAAAAGCAAGTTGAGACTTGTTTGAACACGCTTGTTCTGCTAAAAATCGTATACTGAAGACCAAAGTGTCTTTACCTTATATTTTTTTAATTGTTTTCTCTGTTTTTTATATATATATATATATTTTTATTTTTTATTTTTTTTTATTGTTTCCTCTGTTTTCTTTTTTTATTTTCTTTCCTTTTTTTCTTTTTTTATTGTTTTCTCTCTTTTTTTTTATTGTTTTCTTTTTTTCTTTTTATTATTATATTTTTTTTTTTTCATTATATTTTTTCTCTCTCTTTTTTATATTTTTTTTTTTCTTACATTTCTAAAATATAAAGCTAGAATAAAAAGATACAATTTATAAGTAAATTTTTGCATTTATTTACACACATCTCTTGAATATTTACAGTATATTACAATTCTCTTTATTATAATATTTATTAGATAAATTCAAATTCTAGATTATTATATTTTCCACCAATATATTTTAATTTTAATTTGTTGGATTCCACGGCTTCGTCGAGCACCTTGAAGTTGTCTGGCTCCTTCTCAAACAGATTCGTAAATCTTGCTGGCAGGAACGTCCGGAATTCATCATCCAAATCAACTGCAAACTTGAAGCCATACTTGGTTGACATCCTCTTTATACTAGTTACGGTATAGAGGGCGTTGACATCCAACTCAGCAAGCGGCTTCGTGGGTAGTAGATGCTGCAAACGTCCAAGAGAGTTGATTTTGCTTAAGGTGGCGTCCATTCTTTTGAATATCTGTAAGCAAATCAAAATGGAGCTGTTAGATTAAAACATATTAATAAGCTAAAATCAAAAATAGGCTTTAAGGTAGAAGAGGGCTTACCTAGTAGAGGATTCGGAGCTGCTCCTGATGCTGCTTCAGCTGCTGATGAAGGCTGTAACAGATATGTCTCCACTTGGCTTCAAATCCTTCTTATATCTCTTGAACCCCACTCCTTCTCCAATTTCCCACTCTTCTTACCCCCACTTTGTTGTTGCGCGCGCAACTCTATTTTCACTTAGGATTCCCGTTAACCGCACTCGCATCTTTCTTGCGCACCTTTCACTTTTGAGACTGCTAATGATATGCAAATTAGTTCTTACATAACAATTTATGTAAATTAAATTTAAATTAGATAGATAGATGGTATTGCATACTAATGATATGCAAATTAGTTCTTACATAACACTTTATGCAAATTAAAAGGGTTAGCATTTTAAGTTAAACTTGGCGGGATTCGATTGCAGCGCCGTCTATCAGTAGTGACCGGTGTGCTAACTCACTAAAATCACTGTCGGTAACGTAGAACTCTCACTCACAACAGACTAAAAGCCCGCTCAAAAGTAGGGAAATCCCCGCTTCAAATACCTAAAAGTGGGGGTAATTTTAAACTTACCGCGCAAAAGTGGGGGTAAAAATTCAAAATGGCGCGCTTGAAAAACCTTAAAGTGGGGGTAAAATTTAACTTCCCGCTCAAAAGTGGGAGTAAAATTTAAATTCCCGCGCAAAAGTGGGGGTAAAAATCCAAAATGGCGCGGGGAATCCCCCCATACAGCGCCATCTGGTCGGTAACTAGGGTAAAGTAGATTCCTACGCTCGGCAGGTAAAACAGATTTCTACTCGCGGTCGGTAAGGAAGATTTCTGTTTAGCACGGATTTGAACCATCAGAAGTGGTCCGGAATCGGCATAGCTCTACTACTAATATATATTTAATCTGTCTCAAAAACAGAACAAAAATAGATTAGAAAAAATATATTAAAAAATGAAACATTTTAAATTTCGGATTTTACAAAAAAATGGCATATCTCCTGTCAATATTAATATTTTTTAATCAAATAAGGCCAAGATTTTAAGTTAGGCAAATACCCAAAAATCTGCATTTACCAATTCACATGATCAATGTACATAATTTCTTCCGTGAATGTCAGATTGTTCATTTTTACCAAAAAGTTCATTGCACATTCACCGGACTTCGTACTTTAACCGTAACATGTACATGCAGTTCCATATATGGCCGAATCCACAGAACCGGTCGATTTCATGTTACTCACAGATTTTTCTATTTTAGAAGTATCATATTAATCTTTTTCAAATTTCTACCAATTTATAGTATCCCTGATAACCAATTAAACTAAGAAAATTGTGTAAATGCAAACCTTTTCGTCTTATATAAAAAATAAAATAGAGTTAAGTTACTTAAAAATTCAAATTTGTCGTGTTATTCTAGGTATCAATTTTAATTCTTATGGGTATAACTTGTTCGGCATAGATTGAAACAATTCCAAATGATGGTGAATTATACTTTACTTAGTGTAGAATCTATTGAAGGCAGAAAAAAATATGTGCCCTTAATTAAAAAGAAATGGTAGTCGCTGAAAGTAGCGTTACTCATTGTTTTAAAATAATGAAATACCTATACATTTTTGTAAATATTTTTTACGTCGATTATTCGATTTGAATTTTTCAAATTGGTACTTGTTGTTTTTTAGCAGATGAACAAATCTAGGTATAATAGAACAGTGTGCGATTATAATTAAAGAAAATATTACAAAAATTAACACTCTATGTTTGATCGTGAACGATTCAAAACTTAGCCTTTTTTCAGGAGCACAACTACAAATTAAAATATAATGAATTAAAAACATGTGTGATTATTTAAAGACATTATTATAATTTTTATATACAAACGCCAAATTCTATTTTCAACTTATAATGTCTAAAACTTAAAAATAAAACTAAAATTAAAAGAAATTTAACTGCATGAAGGTATTTATAAATATGAAAAATGAAATAACCATTTAGTTGTTTTATTTTCAAACTTGAATCAAAATCAATGTTAATAATGTCTGTTTATTGGTTCAGATAATTTAATTTGCAAAAAAAAAATCAATGCTAAAATGAAATTATAATTTATTAATTATTATGTTAATTGTAAATATGAATTGTATATAAATAATTGTATTTTATCATATTTTATTATTCAAAATGTTTTGCAAATATTACAAATATATATGCAAAAAACAAAAGAATGAAGTACACATTTTTCATTAAAATTTTCTGAACAAAGATTACATAGGTATTTTCGTTTTTGGCTTTCAACTCAAACGGCATTAAAATAAAATGGATCACGCAAGAAGGTAATTGTTCTTAAATACTTTTCAAATAAAATAAACCATAAATGAAAGGTGTGCTCGTAATTTGAAAATTTTTATTTTTATAAGTGAAAATCGACCGGTTCTGTGGATTTTCCCATATGCATGAAAAAGTATCACCCTAAATAGGGATGTTTTTTTCTTCAAATGTAACATTTGAATTGTGTAACTATAAGGCTTAGTCGCTATGTTTTTAAACCCCTTTCTAAAATAAATATACAGTACCGTCGGGAATTGTCAGTATTCAGTAATTGAATTAAAAAAACCTATTTTTTAAGGTTTGAAAAACGTCTTTAAACGTACAAAGTATAATTATTAAAAATTTTCTGTGTTTATTTCCTTAAAGTAGATAAAATTTTGAGGAAAATCGGGCCTGAGTAAAGTAAGTTAGTTAATTTTTCATTGAAATATGTTAAAAAATGTGGAATTTTTAATGTTTTACAAAAATTGAAATTACTCTTGAAATAATAAAGGTTTTTTAAAGTTCCTATGCATGTTTTAAAGGGAATTTACTGGAGAATAACATTGTTGTTTAAGCATTAATGTGCAATTTTTTCCTAGCATATGCAAGGCTCGGAAGTTGGACCAAAAAATATAAAAAAATTATTGTTTATATCTTGATATCAAATACCGCTATATAAAATATATCAAGGTTATAATTGTCAATAACTTTCGGAAGGAAGTAATATAATATATATATTGGGATTTTAAAAATTATTTTTATGTCAAAATAGTGTCTTCAAAATTTGATAAATTTTTTGGTCCAACTTCCGAGCCTTGCATATGCTAGGAAAAAAATTGCACATTAATGCTTAAACAACAATGTTATTCTCCAGTAAATTCCCTTTAAAACATGCATAGGAACTTTAAAAAACCTTTATTATTTCAAGAGTAATTTCAATTTTTCTAAAACATTAAAAATTTAACATTTTTTAACATATTTCAAAGAAAAATTGACTAACTCACTTCACTCAGGCCTTATTTTCCTCAAAATTTTATCTACTTTAAGGAAATAAACACAGAAAAATTTTAATATATGTACTTTGTACGTTTAAAGATGTTTTTCAAACCTTAAAAAATAGGTGGACTGACAATTTCCGACGGTACTGTATATATATATATATATATATATATATATATATATATTTAACTACCGAAAAAAATTATACAATGTTGATAAAAAGATTTTTTATATTTTTAAAATATTAAACTGTTTTGTCGGTAAAACACATACACAAGTGGATTTTTTTATTTTTTAAACATTATTTTGCATTTTTAAGTCAATAGAAACTGAAGTAAAAAATTATCATAAAAACAATACTTCTTCTATGAGGAAGCTACATATGAACATATATTAAATTCTTATATGTTTATTAATATAAATGGTTGTTGTTACATATATATTTTCTTGTATACCTATTCTGCATATTTATATAATATTATTTATTAGTAAACAATACTCTCTTCCCATAAGCTAATAAAAGTGTCCAATCCATTGATTTTTTCTATTAGAATCCAAACCAATTATGAATTTAAATTTTATTATTTTACAGGAATACAAGTGTGACAACCCTTTCAATACAGACGTAGATTTTGAACTATTGCCTCTTCGTCAAAAAGTTGAGATTCTTCGAGCACTTTGTGACTTCAGACTTGACGCTGAAGACGTAGTATGTAACAATTTGTTGTATTTATATGCATGAAATCCAAAAGCATGAATATTCCTCGAATGCCAATTGATATCATTTTTCTATCTCATAGAGGAAGCTTTGTGATCGTTAAGATTTTCGATTTTCCAAAAATAGTCTAAATCGACTTATTTTCATCTAAAAAGCGTAAATTTTCATTCCTAAGCAAATGTCCAGATTTATGTGTGTGTGTGTGTGTGTGTATGTATTTGTTCGTGTGTGTGTGTGTGTGTGTATAGCGTTTTTTGTGTACAAGATATCTCGAAAACGCTTTAACGGATTCCAATAAAATTTGGATGACTTATTAAGCTCATGAATATCTAAATTTGGACACAGGGATTTTTGAAAATACCCAAACAAATTTTTTTGAGCACCTTTTTTCACCGATTTTCGTAAAAAATCGTTTTTTGCTAAAAAAAATTTTCATGTTAAAAATACAACTTAAAGAATACAAAATAATTCATATTTTTACATTTTTTTGCATTAAAATTTTTTTTTTAACAACTTCCCCAATTAACTTATATATTATTAATTTTTGCTTCCTCTATGAGGAAGCAAATTATTTTGCTTACCTGGAAGCGAAATGTCCATCAAATGGACATAATTCTCACCTAGTTTATTTTTAGAATCGAATTAACATTGACTTTAATTTTGTTTCCTTACACGGAAAGAAAAATATTACTCTATAGTATTTTCTTATTTGCGTTTGCTTACCTATAAAAGCAAGAATATATGGTTTTGAACCATTAGATATTGCCATAGGAAATATCTATCATATACTTACTTTTATAGTAAGAACATAATAGTCTAAACGCAAAGACGTTATAGGCCAAAAGCAAGAAACATCGTTACAGTACAATCGCAAAGAGTATAACAGGATTAGTCTGTTATTCCGGTGCAACGAGGTTTTAGGCCACCGCCTACTTGCCCTCTCCAACCGTCTGACGTATGTGTAAATGTGTGAGAAAGCCGGCAGAGGTTGTTTTGGTGTTTGAATATATTATTGTGATTTTATCGTTTGCACACAAAAAACAAAGTCTTAAAGTCATGATTAATTACTTTTAAGATTTGCCTGAAATTAAGTCGATAACTGAATTAAAGTGCTAAAATTTCTTCATAACATACATCTTGAGTCTTAAACTGAAAATTAGTTATTGAATGTCCTGGTTTCTACTTGTCGATGCTTAAAACCAGACACAATTGAGCTGTTCTATTAGTATATCTTAGAATGCTTGAAAGTAATGCTTACGAAGATACTTTTCAGCCTTTCCGAAGGCTGAAAAGTAGTCCTGTTCGTCTGACGTTACCAGAAAGGATTTGCGCATGAGCAAACATCATATGTTAATGGCGATGCATACAGTAGATCTTTCGCGACGCGATAATTTTGAACAATTTGGTAGTGAATTTTTGTGTTTGTGTGAAACATGTAGAAAATTTTCTTGCGAACAATTAATTTTAATGATTTGTGATTATGTGTATAAACAAACTTTAAGCTTCACTTTAGAACATCTTGTGAAATTGTCAACATATCCTGGCTAAACTAAACTCTTAAATTTCGTATTATTTCACAAGATATTTTGGATTTTATAAAAAACTGAGGCTAATTTACAGGTTATGAATAGAATACCAAATCGCACATAAGTTTTTAAGAAGAAATTTGTTAAAATATGGCTTTTATTCCTAACCTGCAGCCGTCATATAATTAGATATTTCAAATGTTTTGATAACTATTTTCTAATTCAAATGTAGGCTTAATTTCAGATTTCTTAATAATTAACAATAGAATAATACAGTGTGAGGTTTGAAATTTAGCCCATTTATTGGCTTCAGGATAAATTTTAGTTTTTAGTGTGGCTTTTTTTCAGACCTCTGTGTGTATTGCTTTCATATTATTTTCTTTTGCTGAATTTCAGCTGATAGTGGCTTCTTTCGTTTACATCTTAAAAGAAGTCTAAAATTTAGACTCGTTTTAATACTTTGTTTTTTGTGTGTGATTTTAACGAAATATATTTTGATTATAGTCTTCTTGATTTTGATTTGAACAATTATTTTTGTTAAGTACGCATTTAATTACTTTTGTAAATTATTTTCAATAAATTATTTAAATAATTTAAAACGAATTAGGTTAGACTGTTTTATTTAAGTTAATGTTTGATATATTTTTAAACAAATTATTCGTTATGAATACAGGTGTATTCATGTTTGAAAATAATTGTTCGGGGTAATAAAGTAATATGGATTGATTTTTATAACGAATGTAATTTAACTAAATCTTATATGAAAATCAGATAGCTGATGCAGACATAACCTCAAAACTATTTTAATTTTCAAATTGCAAACTTTATTTTAATTGCTGTAAAGTATATTAAACTCTTTATTCATATGTAAAAATATATTAAAGTGACAGTTACACACCTTCCTTATTTCAAATGCAAATTATAAGAAAAATGATAAACATTTTAACAAAATTATATTCCATTCGTATTCTAGAAATTTCAAAGTTCATTCCTACACAGATTCACTAATTTAAAAAAATAATAGTACAAATGAACGTGTGAAATATAGTGGTTTGACCCATGTATGTATCTTTAAACAAAATAACATAAAAAAATATTAAATATATGAAGATGAAACATTTTAATACATTTTTAAATTTAAATAGAAAGTTTATTATACTTTACAGTAATTAGATAATTTTTTTTTTGTTTGAAAAATAATTTTTTTTTAACAAATTTAAAAAAAACGTAATTTCTGAAATTAGGAAAAAAGATATTGTTTAGTTAAAAACGAAAAATAAAATATGAAACACATTTAAACCTAAACAATAGAATAAAGTCTGCAATTTGAAAATTGAAAAAGTTTTGAGGTTATGTCTGCATCAGCTTTCTGATTTTCATATAAGATTTAGTTAAATTACATTCGTTATAAAAATCAATCCATATTACTTTATTACCCCGAACAATTCTTTTCAAACTTGAATACACTTGTATTCACCACGAATAATTTGTTTAAAAATATATCAAACATTAACTTAAATAAAACGGTCTAACCTAATTCGTTTTAAATTATTTAAAATTGCTTGTAATATATAGTTTCAATTAAAATCTATATATTGTATATATTGTTTAAATAAGTTATTGAAAATATTTTACAAAAGTAATTAAATGCGTACTTACCAAAGATAGTTGTTCAAATCAAAATCAAGAAGACTATAATCAAAATATATATTGCGTTAAAATCAAACGATAAAATCACAATAATATATTCAAACACCAAAACAACCTCTTCCGGCTTTCTCACACATTTACACATACGTCAGACGGTTGGAGAGGGCAAGTAGGCGGTGGCCTAAAACCTCGTTGCACCGGAATAACAGACTAATCCTGTTATACTTACTCTTTGCGTTCGTATCTGTAACGATGTTTCTTGCTTTTGGCCTATAACGTCTTTGCGTTTAGACTATTATGTTCTTACTATAAAAGTAAGTATATGATAGGTATTTCCTATGGCAATACCTAATGCTTCAAAACCATATATTCTTGCTTTTATAGGTAAGCAAACGCAAATAGGAAAATACTATAGAGTAATGTGATGGTACAAAACCAATATTTTTCTTTCCGTGTAAATATTATATTAAATATGTTAAATTAAATATATTATTGAAAAAAATTCTCGCTAACGGGATTCGAGCCCATCTAACCTGAGCCTAAGTACGCCTTAAACCCCTCGGCCACCGTAGTTGTAGAACCAACTTTACAAAATATTCGTCATGTTTAATACATAAATTTCTCTGGAAAGACATGACTAAGATTTTGTAAAGTTGTTTCTACAACTACGGTGGCCTTTTTTGGTTTGGTTTGAAAAAGAAAGTTTATTTAAGCAAAAATAATTATACATTAAATAAGATACAAACTGTCTTAGAAAACCTTATCAACTTATAAATAATCCATTTGGTAAGCTATAAATTATGGATCTCACCAAATAACAGAATATGTAAATAATAAATATTAATTAATAACTTGTTTCGTTAACATTAATAGAGTCTTAGTATCATCTACTAACATATAATAGTTTACTAGTAAAAAGCCTGCTAATGGCAAAAATCGAGTTTTAATATCAGAAGCTTAAAATCTAAATAAAACTATAAAATGATAATAATAAAAGGAAAAGAGAGATAAGAATAAGAAAAGATAAAAATGTAAGGTAAAACAACAAGAACTCAAGCATGAGTTTGTGAATTAAGAAAAATTAAGTACCGTCAAGTGGGGCTATTTTGTGCACAAAACCGCTCTTTTTACACTCTATGCTTTTTTAAAATTCAGAATTTGAAAAAATAAAGAATTTATCTATTCAGTTATGTTGTAGACATCCTTCTAAAGGTGTCCTATGAGTTAGCCGAAAAAGAAAGAATTTTTTGTCTGAGTTATAGAAACTCAAAGTTGTGCACAAAATAAACCCCATGGTGGGGCTATTTTGTGCATCAAAGTTTGCTTATTTATAAAGTTGTGTAAAACATTTTTTTTTACCGTTTTGCTGTATGAAATATTATTTCCAGATATTCTAGAGTACAATAAAGAAAAACAAAGCCATAAATATTTTTTTTTTAGGAATTGTTTAACTAATTTGAAAGTAAAACACTAAAATTTCACAAAAATGTAGAATTACAAAAAAAGTTATTTCTTTAAGAAAATGTTACTTAAAATAAATTCTATTACACTTCTTGAGCTATTTTAAGTGAAAAAGTTTCAAAATTAACTTGAAAAGCATGTAATTATTAATGTTACTTTTTTAAGATTTTTAAGGCACCATATGTAAAACTGAAATTTTATGCTTATTTCTTGTCTTTTATAACGAAAATAAGACAAAAATGTTTAAAAACGAAAATCTAAAGCAATTTTTACCAGGGCCGGCGCGAACTGTGTGGATGGTGTGGAGTACTCCACACCCCAAAATGTTCGGGGTGTGGAATTCCACACCCCGAATCGTCCAAAGTACTTACAAGTATTTGTTAATATTTTGGTCTTACCTCCCCCCTCCCCAATCTTTTTGACAATTCCACACCCCGAAAAAATTTGTTCCGCCGGCCCTGATTTTTACTAACTACAAAACAAATTATTGAAAAAAACTTGATTTTAAAGAATGCACAAAATAACCCACCAAATCCTGGTTTTTCAGTTTTTTACACTTTTTTCTTAAAATATGCAATAAAAAGTTAGCGCATCACGTATACATCATCTTAACTAAATTGTCAACAAGTATTATTAATACCTTTAGAAACACTTTTAAACTTCCGGAAATCTGAACAGAATTTTGAGAACATTTAAATTTTTCAGCTTGATTTTGACGACTTTAGGATTTTTTTTCTAATTTCTGACAAAGAATTAAGTACATTCATTAAGTACTCTCTGTAGTCTAGATATTAGAAAGTATTTATACCAATTAGCAAACTTAAGCAACTGAATATAAAGATTTTATTCATTAAAATCCTCGCGTGCACAAAATAGCCCCATTTAACGGTACACATAATATGTATGATGCTAACAATTAATGCTGTACGAAGCTTAAATTTAAGTAAAAGACATAATGTACAAAAAAAATTTATACACTATTCACTGTACACTATTGGCGTAGAGAAACTAATGAATTTGATTGGCTATTCTTCTAGCCCTTCTCCTGATTTCATCAATATGTTTCGCGTCCTCTAGTAGCCACCAATATTTGGAATTTAATCTCGATGTAGAAGTTTGATCCTTCCGCCTGAGCGCCGTAGAATAGGTGAAATCTCTGTTGTCATATTTAGATTCATCCAAAATGAGTTTCTTTTTAGCTCTATGACGTTGTATATGGTAAATTACGGGAGTGTTATCTTTATTTTGGATATATCCAAGTTTATCGGACATGCAGAAAATTTCAGGATGTGTGTAACCTGTTTTGAACATCCTATTAGCCACCGTAATAGGCGTGTCATGAAGTGCGTTGATTAATGTATTGTCGATATTGAAACATTTGCTGAAATAATCCCTTGTGAGCTTTAGAGTGAAGATATCAAATCTTGGGATGTCGGCCAGTTCGTACAGGAAATTATTGCTGATTCGTTTTTTATAGTTAGTTGAGGAGGATCGGTAAGTGTGAAGGCAAGCCTTTAAGCATGAACGCTCCAATTTTCTATATAACTCCATAACTGATGGTCCAACGTTCCACCAGATTGGCGCCGAGTAAGAAAGGATTGATCGGATCAACAGTTGATAGCAGATTATTTTAGCCTTGGATTCTAGGTTTCTATTATAAAAGAGTCTTGAGTTTATTTTAATTGCTGCTTTTGCTTTCTGGAGTTGAGTTGTGTGATGATTATTCATTCGCAATAAATAATCGAATTTAACACCAAGATAGTTGACCACTTTTTTATCAGGAATAACAAATTCACTAAAAGTTCCATTAGCTTGCGTTTGCAGTGTGAGTTTGAAATTTTTTACGGTTTTAACTGTCGTATAGGGTATTTCGTTGACCATTTTTCTAAAGAGGATTGTTTCACATTTTGTAGGGTTTATTCTTAGATTCCAGCGTTGATAATAATCATGAATTTTGTGAATTGTGTGATGGAGTTCAGCTTGAATAATATGTACTTTATTTAATGCATAGTAATATACAAGGTCGTCTGCAAACAGGATGGAGTGTGAATTTGTATCTTTATCTAAATTGCATTCTGTAGATAAGTCTGCCGTATACACATTAAACAATATTGGTGAGGTTACCGTCCCTTGTTGTAATCCTTGCTGTATAACAAATGTTCTTGTAGATTCGCCACTTCCATTCCAGGTTATGAACGATTTCCCAAATATCATGTCTGTGATAAGATCAATAAGATGTTGTGGAAACTGTAGTTGTATCAGTTTGTAAATTAATCCTTCCAGCCATTCGGAGTCGAAGGCTTTTTCAATATCAATCAAAACTGCTCCCACTAATTGCCGTCCAGTAGGTGTCTATTAAGGTGGGAGGAAAACTTGTGTAAAGCATGTGTCATAGAATGCTGAGCTTTAAAGCCAAATTGGTTGTCCGGTATAATATTATGTTGTTTGATGAATCTATTTAGTTCTGATTTGATGAGTTTTTTATAAATTTTACTTAGATTGCATGTGAGGCTAATTGGCCTATAACTATTGTAGTCCGAGGGCTTTTTTCCTTCTTTAAGTATTTGTATGACTTTAGCAAGTTTCCAGCGGGTAGGTTGATAATTTTGATTAATAGAGTTGTTTAATATTGCTGTAAGATCTTTCATCATTATATTAGGTAAATGTTTAAGAGCTATCATGGGGATTTTATCAATTCCACTTGAAGTTTTATTTCTCAGATGTTTTAATATGTTGCCAACTGCGTAATTATTGTAGAAAAACTTATTATCCAGGTCGATAATGGGATCGTGGGCTGGGTTATCGTCATTAAATTCAACTAATGTAACATTAAGGCGTCTGATATATTGAATAAGATCAATGGTGTTTTTGGCTATTGGGTAAATGTCCGTGTTAAGGCGAATTGCGGGTTCTGTGAATCTAGCAGAATTGATTTGTTCGAAATGGTGACCAATAATATTTAACTTATCAACGGTGTCAATTACTTAATATAAATTATTGTTAATAGGAACAAGTTTATTTATTCAAATTTTCCCAGAATTTTTGGTGTTGAACTTTATTCGCCAATCATGAGTAGGCTCGTACACAAATCGTGCATCTCAGAAACCTACTATATCGACACTAAGTTCGTAAATTCAGGAAGATTTTTTCTCGATATTAAAATCAAGTTGAAACACGAAATGAATTTTCGATTTTTCAAATTAAGTTATTTGAAATTAGAAGCCTACTCATGAATGGCGAATAAAGTTTAACACCAAAAATTCTGGGAAAATTTGAATTCACTAAAATTAAGTTTAAAATATATATGTGTCTATATATATGTCATGGCCGAATGAGGCGATAAATCTGTGAAATTATATCCGACATGGACCTCTGTAGCTTAGTTGGTTTAGAGCAGTCAAGCGCCATTTGAAAGACCCGAGTTCGAATCCCGGCGGAGCTAAATGTCCGATATTTTTTCACAGAATTTTCTAATTTCAAGTTTATTTATATCGATATTGGCTTCTTGAAATATAGCGTCATTAATATCCATTTGCAAGTCGGCTAAGTCAGGTAGTCTTTTATTTCTGAATAGATTATTAATTTTCGGAAAAAACGTATTTGTGTCTTTATGTGAAATAGACCAGCAAAGCAGCCCAGTAGTCCGTAATAGTTTTCTTATATTCAGAATGCAATTTTTTATTAGTTAATTTAATCTTGTTTTTAATTACGATAATTGTAATTCTGTTAAAATGATTATTTGGTTGGTTTTGGAGATCATATAATTTGGAGACTAAAGATGATTTTTTGGAATGGAGCTTTTTGATATCTTTATTGGTGTACAAGGAATAATAGTTTTTTACCGGTTTAAGTTTTGGCACTATACTATTTATTGCCTCAATTATATGTTTTTCAAAGATTTCTATGGAAGTATCGATTTGAAGTGTAGTTAGGTTTTTATTATGGGGTAAGATGGGTGTATAATTATGATCTAAATAGTTTTTGAACTTTTCCCAGTTAGTTTTTTTATAATGAAATATTAATGGTGGTGGATCTGCTGGTGTTAGCCCTTGAGAGATGTCTTCTACATTGAGAGTGGCCAAAATGTCATAATGGTCGCTATCATATGGTTTTGTTAATAATTTGTTGTTGTCCAAATCGGAAAGTACTAACCTGCAGTCTATCAGACAATGGTCGAGAAAGGATCCAGCACTTGGGAAAGTGGAACTTTCTGGATTAATTAGAGTAGCCTTATGCGTAATTGAGTTATTATTAATCCAATTAAGGAAGAGGCATCCACGATCATTGTTTTTAACATCGCCCTAATCAATATGCCTTGCATTAAAGTCTCCTGCAATAATATAGTAAATGTTGTTATCCTTAAGTTTAAAATCCTGGAATAATCGATCCAAATCTTGAATAAAAGTATCCTTTGTTCCCTTGGCATAGATGCTGAAGATGAGAAGAATATCTACTCCGTTTAATTTTATTTTAATTACTGTATATTCGATAGTGCTGTTATTATGAGAATTAGGAAAGGTTAAATGGGTAGCTTTAATAGAGTCATGAATTCCAATCGCTGTACCTCCGCCTCCCTTGTTATTTGGTCTATCTGTGCGAAAAAAATTAAAGTTATTTATTCTAACCTTATGTTTGTAATTAAGCTTTGTTTCTGAAATTAGCGAGATATCTATAGAGTTTTCGTTAAGGAAATTTAATAAGTTAACTCTGCGTTTGATTGCTACAAGGGAGTTGACATTAATTGCACAAAATGTTAGTGAAGATTTTGCACTGCTGTAACTAAAATTATTATTTTGGATATTAGTTAAAGGATCCATCACGACAATATTGTATTGAAGATATGATCAATTCTAGACGCGTTTTCTGCTATTCGTGAAGCTAACAATTCAAATTTAGTGTTCATTGCTTCTAAGATCGAGTTTTTAAAAGAACTGAGTATTTCTTCGAGGTTATTTGTTGGGTATTGTGAGTGATTAGACTATTGATTGTACACTGTATTCGCAGGTCTTGGAATATAATTATTATTGTTTATAGCTTCATGCGGGACTCTATGATGGGAGGGTTTGTTATTTGTCATAGACGCGTAAGAAACTCTAGGGTCAGTGAATTTATTAAGATCCACTTGATTTTTTAGCACTGGATGTTTAAACGAACTTTGTTTTTTCTTAATATTTGATGCCATTTTTAAAAAGGGACAGCCTCTATATGATGCTGGATGGCCTATTTCACTACAATTCTTGCACTTTAATTGATCAAAATCTGCGTTTTTGTTAATCGGACAAGCACCGATTTCGTGATCACCAGCACATTTAACACATCGATAATTTAAAAAGCAATTTGAACTAGCATGACCTACACGCTGACATTTTTTGCACTGGAAAAATGGGCTTCTCCTTAATTTTTCCCAATTGATATGCTGATATTTATTTCTACGTCCTGTAGATTGAGGTTTTTTGAATCTGCTAAAACGTCTTTTTCATCAAATCCCCCTCTTACACCTTTTAAAACATAAGTTTTTACTTTAGAATTTCTTGGGGTGTAAGTGAAAAATTTGATTTTGTTGTCTTTAAGCACTGTCATGATTTTTTCATAGGAGGTTATGTTCGGTAAGTTTACATTTATTACATTATAATTCGTTTGTTTTAATTGGTAATTATCTTTGCTGATTTGAATGGTATTAAACAATGTAACTAAATCTTTAATAGTAGATTCACTGACATCCCGGTAAGAAGGTGAGGATTGAAAGGCATTGTTTGGCATTAAAAAAAACAGACGTTTGAATGCCTGTAAATGCCAATGAATCTCTTTTTTGTCCTGAATCCCATTTAATGCTTTTATTTGATTATAACTCAACTTGTTTCAATCTCTTTCAATCCCAAAAAATATTGAAAAACATTTGAATAACATTCAATGCCATAATAAGGATAAGTGTTGGATTAATTCAATGCCTTCCAATACCATACGTAGGATTGAAAAGTTGAATGCTTTTCAATACTTTTTTCAGGAGAATATTTTTAGAAGACAAATGCTATTTAATCCTTTTGACTAACTTACTAATTTTAGTAAACTTTAATTCCTGCTGCAGAAGGTAATGTTAAAAATAAAAGTGCCATTTAATACTTTCTATGGGTAAATACTTTTAATATTGTTTAATATCATTTTTGGGAAGAAAATATTAAAAGATAAATGTCAATCAACGTTTTTATTGATCAAATGGTTAAAATTCAACATAGATAATAGTTTATAATTTTCCAAATTTCAATTCCAATTAGTTTTATAATTAGAAATATAAATTGGCATAAGTGAAACAATTTTTTTTATAAATAACTCAAATAAATTTTTATAGTTTTTATAGTCTTATTATACACAAATGTGGTCTATTTCAAATTGGAATTCTGAACTTTAACTTTTAATTAGAAGTAAGAAAAATTTTTTAATTTATATTTATTATATATACATAGTTGTTTTATTTTATTTTTCATAATGTATATATATCATTAAAACTATTGTTTTTATAAATAAATAAGCTTTAATTTATATATATTTATAATAAATGTAATAACTGTGATGATATAGCGAATTACTTAAAAATTAGATACAAATCTAATGATAATATCATTAAATTTATTTTAGCATCATTATTGTTGTCACCTTATAATGATAATTATGTATGATAGGTTATGAGTTCCAATTTTATAATGTTATACTTTTTGTGTAATGTTATTTTAAGAGAACGAATTTAGATTCGTTAATTCATTAAATTATAAATTTTCATGTATGATTTTCAAAAAAGCCACATATTTGTATATTATTTTAATTATTTTGAAAGGATGTTTTTATATAAATTGAGTTTTGAAATTATCACGTTACTTTTTAGTCAAAAATTAAAACATGGTCAAGTATATGTGAATTGAAAGTTATTTCAAGTGCTTGGGTGGCGTAGTAAGGTTCCGGCCAGCTGGACTGGGGGTCCAGGGCTCGGTTCCAGTGTGATGGGCTTTTTGTGAATTTTTTTTTCCTCCAACTAATGCGTTCGTAGGTATTAAAAGGCATTTGAACAAAAACGAAATAATGCCAATGCCAATTAATGCTGTAGTAGGTATTTAAAGGCATTCGCCCAAAAACGGGATTAAAAGGCATTAAAACGTTTCAATGCCGGCCTTCTTACCGGGTATGAATTGGTGGTGGTTTTATTAGTTTGCTTCTGTTGCTGTTTGGATTTAAAGTGTTTTGTTTAGTATTTTCACTTGTCTGCTGGGTACTTTCGTCTGTTCCATGTCGTCCCCCAGAGGGCTGTAGCTGTTTTGCGTTGAAGTTCCTGCCTTATCTACATTTGATCTCGGTTTACCTGTTTTCTTTGGAGTTATAAAGTCCTCGTTTTCTCCAGTAGGTGGAGATTTAAGTGACTCCAGCGTCAGGTGGCGTTGCTTTCCCACATTAGGAAGCTATTGCCCACCCAAATTTCTTTCAGTGATATCATTATAATAATTGCATAGAAATATTTGTTTATGGTAGTATTATACTTTGCATCGATTAAAAAATCGGCTTTTTTTTATATTTTATTTTTGTGGTCTACATTACCTAAAAAATATAATTCCCAAATTGCAGATTAAAATTCGAAGAAATAAAGAAGTTATATACATGTAAAAGTTATATATATAGGTGATTCTCCACGAAACCGACAACTTGGTTACTGTTATTTTAGAAATTTTATTTTCTAATTAAAATAAAAATCGTAATGTAACTTTCAAGTATGATAGTCAAGAATGAAGTACCTGTGATGGGCCGGACAAATTGTTTATAATTATTGTATTTTTTAAACAAATTATCTGTTACCGCATCCATGTAGGTACCATAATCGGTTGCAGTATAACAAAATCGATAGTTGGATTTACAGGAAAGTGAAATAAAAATCATTAGCATTTTAACTTTCAGATTTTATATTTGTTAAACAATATTTGTTTAAACAAATTATAAAAAAGTCACATTTAATTAAAACTATGAATGCCAATCGATTCTACAAGAAAAATTAGAACGATTTTGTTATGATCATATTTTATTTTAAGGCATAATTTGTTAATAAAATCGCTATAAACAAATAAAGAAATCCATGGTGATAATTTATGCAGTAATTTATGAAAATATTAAGGTAATTTATAATAATAATAATGCAAACGAAATTCAGGATTTGAAAAACTGTGTCATGAAATTTTTGTAGTAATTTATGGAAATTTATGGTAACTTATGTGCTAATTTATAAAAAGTTTGAGGTCATTTATAAGAATAATACAAAACAAAATTCAAGATTCAAAAAACTAATGCAGGAAATTTATTTCGTAATTTATGGAAATTTATGGAAATTTATGTGGTAATTTATGGATATTTATGGGA
Organism: Ganaspis brasiliensis; assembly: GCA_037103525.1. Classification (NCBI taxonomy): domain Eukaryota; kingdom Metazoa; phylum Arthropoda; class Insecta; order Hymenoptera; family Figitidae; genus Ganaspis; species Ganaspis brasiliensis. Next base: position 3,888 of record JAZKLR010000348.1, on the reverse strand, counting down.
ATATATGTTGTAATTTTATAAATTATTTAAAAACATTTATTGTAATTTACTAACACATAATTTAAAATTTGCAAATCAGTTACCAACAATTTACACAAATTTATACGGTAATTTATGAAAATTTATAAAGTAATTATTGATAAACTTATTAAAATTATGCCAAGCTAAGTAAATTTTATTTGTTTAATTTCATTTGGACACAATCACTAAAATTGTTTTAATTGTACACTTGGTTGAATCACAAATTCAATGAGAGACAGCCACAAGGCTTCACCATGATGCAAAAGGCTTTACCATGACGCTGAGGCTTCACCATGACGCTTAATGAATACTGTTTTTTTAAACAAATTATTAGCAATTTTTAATCGGTTTTGCATTCCTGCTATTTAAATTCACTGAAATAATACAACCATAAATCATTTAATGAAAAAAAATTTTTTCTTTTTGATTTATTGCGAAATATGTAAAGGCTTCACCATGACAATTCAGTGATCCCCTACACAAATTTGGCGCTTCAAACGTAAAAAAAAAAATCAATTATAAAATTTGTTTCTGTCGTAGTAAATCTCTTGAGGGAAGTCAATTGTTGTTTGTACTAAAGTATAACTACATTCTGACCCTGGGGACAGGCTTCACCATGACGATTTGGCTCTTAAATTTGAATTTAACAAAAAATATTTAATCTTATAAATTAAAGTGGCTACAGGCTTTTGTTTGTGATCACTAGAGCTACTTTTTCACGTTGGATTCATTACCATATGTGCAATATGTTTCTTAAAAAGCACAAGGGACATGGAATTGTCGGTTTCGTGGAGTATCACCCATATGCACATCGGCTCATTACACACAAAACTTTAAACACTTTTTTCTCAAAACCATGTTTTTTAAACTGGCGGACAGCATAACTCGAGTTTTTTTTAATCTATTTTAAAAAACCTTAGATTAATTTCTTCGTTATGAAATCCTTCAGGCACTCCCCCTAAATCCGATTGTCTACTTTTTGGGGTTCCGGACACAAAGTGTTAAATCCGGAACCCTTATGTTTTCACTCGTTTGTCCGTCGCCCAAAACCATTACCCCCCCCCCCCCCCCTCTCACCCCTAGCGGCCAAACTATTTGAGATGCAAGGCTCGGATTGAGCGACTTTTCGACTTTTTTTAAAAAATTCGACTTTTTTCGAATAAAATACGACTTTTCGACTTTTTTAAGAGCTTTTTTTAGTACTTTTTGGCTTAAATTTTAAGAAAAGTAGAAAAATTTATTTTATGAGAAGGTGCGGCTTAAGACCCCCCCCCCCCCCGCCGAGTTTAGAAATTTTTACTAATTCAATTTGTGGACGACTTTTCATCATTTCATTAGTTTTTTGACAAATTTAGATTAAAAGTTGCAGCTGTTGGTTATAACACTTATTTTTGAAAAACGTGTCTTAAGCTCAAGAAAAAATATTTAAGAAAATTACAAAATATGTCTGAAATAATAATTTACAAAACTAAATTGTGAGATTCAATATTGAACAAGGACTATCCATTTAATTATTTTGTTATCTTGGTCAGACCGTTTTATTTCAACCAAAGTCGTTGCAGACCAATTTTTGAAAATTTTGAAACTTTTAGAAATTATTCTGTTAAGTTTCTAGAGTATGAAATGGAAAATAAATATGCTAAAATTTCTTTTATTTATGTTTATATACATTAGACTTTTTTTAAATAATAAACTAGCGAATCTAATTAATTATTTGCGAAGTGTATTTTATAAAATCAATAAGAATGTGGTCTAATACTATATGATTTTAAGCTGTACTTTATTCTCTTAATTGGGTTTTTTTTACCCGCATGTATTTTCAAATAAATAATTATGTTAAAATATGATTTTAAAGTATAGGAGGTACAGAAAAACGTCGCTTTTTCACCCATCTGAAAATATTTTTAAAAATATAGAATTATATTAAAAAAATGTTATTTTTTATTTTTCCACTTAAAAAGTAAAAAAATAATGATTTGTATTTGTTTACAATTATTGAATTTATTATTTTTAAGTATGTATATATCACTTAAAGATATAAAATAATAGATAAAACATGGTTTCGAAATTGGACTGTCAAATAACCTAATTTTGCGATGTTTATCCGTTATTTGTGAGAAAATGGAATTAATAAAATAAGTTTTAATTTATTAATTTCAAAACACGAATCTTTTATTTTTGCTTACTTTGCGTCCTAATATATTGGTTTACGAAAAATATACAAATTTGATACCTTTAAAATATTCAAATTGAACATAAATCTACTTATACTAAAATTTTCAAGTTTTTCCTGAATTAAAAAGATAAAAAAACCACCTTCAACTTATGTAAATAAGTATTGTTTTAACCTAAAAATTTATAACAATTTTTAAACTTTACTATTTGAAAAACTAAATTCAGGAGCAACTCACAAATAACGGTTAAAAAAAAGCAAAATTAGATTATTTTACAGTCGAACTTTAAAACTATATTTTATCTATTATTTTATATCTTTAAGTTTAATACATTTAAGAATAATTAATTCAATAATTGGTCATTTCCACAATAGCCTGTCAATTTTCGTCCATGCGTCACAATGAATAAAACAGCTACATTTTTTAAAATTTTTTTTATAAAATTAAAAACTCAGCTGGACATGTTTCTATCTTTTTAAATTTATCAAAGAAAAGTTGAATTTTTATTGTATAATAATTTTTAAAAAAGTTAAAGATCAATTTAGTCAACGTGACGCATGGACGTCTTTTCGTGGAAATGCTCAATTCTAAACAAATACAAATCATTATTTTTCCACTTTTTAAGATAATTCTATATTTTTGAAAATATTTTCTGATGAGTAAAAAAGTGTCATTTTTCTGTACTTCATACTCTTAACATACAGAATCATTTCTAGAAGTTTCAAATTTTTCAAAAATTGGTCCGCAACGACTTTGGTTGAAATAAAATAGTCTGAATAGTCTGAAATAAGTACCTATAATTATAGTTTATGTTTTTTTACTTTTTCATGCATAATTAATACATTTATTTTCTATAAAAATGTAAAAAGTAAACTAATGACTTCCACAAAAATTAAATTTTTTGACTACTTCATGTGACTTTTTTGCGACTTTTTTAATGAGTTCATGCGACTTTTTTTGTGATTTTATGCGACTAAAGCGACTTTTTTTTAGTCTTAAAGTCGATCCGAGCCCTGGAGATAGAGAGTTGAAATTTGGTACACTTATGTATTTTCGCGAGTAGAGTACAGAAAAAATATAGATAACATGATTGGAGTTGATAGTCATAGTGTTGTCAAGGAAAAACTTTTTTTAAAAAAAAAAGTCCCCCCCCCCCCCTTATCTTCCAAATCATTTGACCTAGAGGTTTGAAATTTGGTATACCTACAGTACCGTCGGAAATTGTCAGTCCACCTATTTTTTAAGGTTTGAAAAACGTCTTTAAACGTACAAAGTATAGTTATTAAAATTTTTCTGTGTTTATTTCCTTAAAGTAGATAAAATTTTGAGGAAAATAAGGCCTGAGTGAAATGATTTAGCCAAATTCTCATTGAAATATGTTAAAAAATGTGGAATTTTTAATGTTTTACAAAAATTAAAATTACTCTTGAAATAATAAAGGTTTTTTAAAGTTCCTATGCTTGTTTTAAAGGGAATTTACTGGAGAATAACAATGTTGTTTAAGCATTAATGTGCAATTTTTTTCCTAGCATATGCAAGGCTCAGAAGTTGAACCAAAAAATTTATAAAATTTTGAAAACATTATTTTGACATAAAAATAATTTTTAAAATTCCAATATAAATATTATATTACTTCCTTCCGAAAGTTATTGACAATTATGACCTTGGTATATTTTATATAGCTGTATTTGAT